>BHFT01016895.1:0-100714 GCA_004320025.1 Laticauda laticaudata
TCTCTCTCTCTCTCTCTCTCTCTCTCTCTCTCTCTCTCTCTCTCTCTCTCTCTCTCTCTCTCTCCCTTCCTCCCTCCTTCTCTCTCTCCCTCCTTCCCTCCCCCACCCTCTCTCTCTCTCACACACACACATACACACACACCTCCAGCAGCCTCTGGCTGCAAGTAGTCTAAGCACAATGGTGTGAACACCATGGCTGCAAAACAAGAAGTCCAGTATGGTAAAAGAACAAGCCAATTAATCCAGGATGCAAAGAAACAAAGCAAGAAGTCTAGGTAAGGTCCAGTATCGGCAACAGCACACAACCCTCCATGAATTCAGCGTTCGTGTCAATTCATAAAACATTTTGTATCCACATTTTATAGTTGACAACAGAAAGGGGCGGGGGGAGTTTCAAAGAGCAGGCAGCAGTGTGGAATCGAAAGTACATTCCATTCATATTTTCTTCAAAGACTGATTAGATGATTGAAGCTTCGGCCAGGCAAAAACCTAACTGGAGAGCATGACTGATGACTCTTGGCTGTGGACATGTTTCGTTGGATGATACACCCAGAGGGGTAGGGGGAAAAGCAGGATCAAGGGTGACAGTGAATTATGTATCTCAGAGTTGGCTACGCCCAGATTAGTGCCGGACCATAGAATGTTACCTTCAAATAAACCCTCTTTAGTTTTGGGAGTGTGGCTCAAGGCTCATGATTTAATTGGAATAACAGCCAGAACCCAGACAGTTCATTCCCGACAAATGCCCCCTCCCTGTAGCATCTCCTTAAGTCTCAGTCCTCAGCTATGTCTTATTAAGAGGGACAGGATGCTCTCCTCCTGAGTGCTAGGGTCAGCCTGCACTGTTCCTGCCTTCTCTCCACTCTCCGTGCTCGAGGATCAGGAGGAGGTGATCCTTGCTCATCACCTGAGCTGTCTCTCAGGTTCACTGCTTAGCATCTCTTGGTCATCCTGCCCCCTTCCTCCCTGCCTACAAGCCGTCCTAATCCTGAAAGACCCTGGCCTGACTGGGCCTGCTCCTCCCCATTTTCCTCTGAAGCCAACGAAGCCAGCCCCTCGATCTCTGTCAGCTCAAGTTCCGAATCATCTTTCTCTGCAGATTTGGGCTCTGACAGGGGCATGACAACTATGTGCCCAGCTTAACAGCTGCAGTGATTCACTTAAGAAACAGGTTGCTAGCTTAACAAGTGCGGCGATCCACTTCACCACTGTGACAAGGAAGGTTTTACAATGGGACAAAATCCACTTAACAACTGTCTTCCACAGCAACATACATTTTGCGCTTGAGTGCGGTCATAAGTCAAGGGCTATCTTCATATGTCTGAACCAGGGACCCAAGAAATTGCCTCCTACCAAATCATCCCTTTGATTCATTTATTCTCCTCTTACAAGCGCTCTGCGGATGTTTCTTCCCCTCCTCCCCCCATCCTCTCTGGAGAACAGAGTGGATTTGAACCTCATCAATTTTGTCTTCTTTTTTTTTGTGTTTTGTGTGTGTTTTTTCCCACTGACCGTATCCTCCAGGGCAAACATTACAAATGTACCTGCCAAGCTCCGAACTGGGCTTTCCTTCTAATTGAAAAAAGATGAAAGGAAAGACAACGATGGTTGTTTTTTCTTTGGCTTTATCTTTCAACAATCGAAGAGAGCTCCCGGTCACAGTTCGGAAGGCAGGAACGGGAAGAGGAAAATGGCAGACGGGTGGGGGAATGTGCTGGAGATCATTTCAAAATGTGCTGAGGGTCATTTCAGATCAACTCCTGGAATCAAGCAATATAGAAAGAGGGGCCTGTATGATTAAGAAAGAGGGGGAGGACATTCCCGTCCCTTCCCTTCCTTTCTGTCTTTCCTTCCCTTCCAACTTCCCTTCCCTTCTTTCCATCTTCCCTTCCTTTCTGTCTTCCCTTCTTTTCCAATTCGCCTTCCCTTTCATCTTCCTTTCCCTTCCTTCCTTCCCTTCCTTTCTGTCTTCCCTTCCCTTTCTTTCTGTCTTTCCTTCCTTTCCATCTTCCCTTCCTTTCTGTCTTCATTTCCCTTCCTTTCCATCTTCCCTCCTCACACCTCCCCTTTTCCTTCCCTGTGCTGGAGATAATTTCAAAATGTACTGATAGACATTTCAGATCTATTCATGGAACCAAACATTAAAGAAAGGAGGAGGTTATGACTAAGAAAGGGCCTTCTCTTCCCTCCCCCTCTTCTTCCCTCCTTCCTTTCTACCTCATTTTCCTTCCTTCCTTCCTTTCTTCCATCCATCCATCCATCCATCCATCCATCCATCTTATTTCCAAAGCTTTATTATTGAACAATTTACACTAGGAACCTTCCCAACCCTTGTATTAATATGTTTAGGCAGTTTTACTGTGCAAATATTTCAACAGATGCCCCATGTGAAAAGCAACTGCCGTGGCATATGCCATAGTTCCAGTTTTGCCACATGACTGGATTTTTCAGGAGACTGGCAGAGGACTGCCCAGGCGCAGCAGTGGTTTGAAGAAGAGAGTGAAAGAATAATTATTTAGATGCACCATTAATCTACACATTGATAGAAGAACAATACACTTCACAAACCAAAGAATGTCTAAAGCAAGATGTGGTTCTTTTCAGATAATAATTATAACCACAATATGTGGTTCTTTTCAGATAATAAATATGATCCCACAAGGCTCATATTTTCATTATGGGGGAAGGGAGGGAAGGAAGGGGAAGGGAGAGAGGGAGGGAGGAAAGAGATGGAAGTGTGAGAGAGAAAGGGAGGGAAGGAGGAGATGGAAATGAGAGAGGAAGGTAGGGAGGGGGGAGGAGGAGAAGAAGAAGAGGAAGAGAAAGAAGAAGAAGAGGAGGAGGAAGAAGAAATTATTTTCTTCTGAGGTGTTCTTCCAAGGACCATTGGAAAGAGCAGAAACCAGGCAAAAGTAATCTACATTCACTTCCTGCAAGATACAAAGTTGGTAAGCCTTTGCATCAAACAATAAATAGCAAGATCAATAAATTCCAAGGCTCATGGCGGAAGGGAAGAGAATGTCGATATAATACTGCATTGATGTCAATAAAGGGATTAGGATTTGCTAGCATGGACAATGGGCACAAGAACATTTCCCAGTGGAGGGACTAGGCAAAACTCCATGTGGCAAGGCAAAGAGAACTGAAGAGGTCAATGCAAGCTTGGTGACATTTGGAGGAAGTCTGAAATTCGATCATGGGAAAACACAGGCAGAAAAGACAGTGTGCAGTTCTTCAAATCTGCAGTTCTCCATCTCCCGATGAGCTCCCGGTATTTCCTAACAGGCATGGCCACTGCTGAGGATTCTGGGATTTGAAGAACACAGTTGGAAGGGACCTTGGAGGTCTTTTATTCCAGCCCCCTGTTCAAGCAGGAGAACTTATACCATTTTAGATAAGTGACTGTCTAGTCTCTTCTTAAAAACATCCAGTGATGGAGCACCCACAACTTCTGGAGCAAAACTGTTCCACCTGGTTTATTGTTCTTACTAGTTCTAGGTTGATAAATTAACAAAGTTGGAAGGACCTCAGAGGTCTTCTAAGACAGCCTCCAGTGATGGAGCACCCACAGCTTCTGGTGGCAATCTGTTCCACCGATTAATTGTTCTAACTGTCAGGAAATTTCTCCTTAATTCTATGTTGTTTCTCTCCTTGAGTAGTTTCCATCCATTGCTTCTTGTCCTGCCTTCAGGTGCTTTGGAGAATAGCTTGACTCCCTCTTCTTTGGGACAACCCCTGAGATATCAGAACACTGCTATCATGTCACCCCTTCATCAAACTAGACATACCCAGTTCCAGCAACTGTTCTTTATATGTTTTAGCCCCTCAGATATTGGAACACTTAGATATTGGAACTTTTGACATGCTCAAAAATGCCTGGGGTGCAAAGAAAAGATGAGACATGCTTGAAAAAATAAGGGACAGGATGGTCAGACACGACAGCTTGCTGGACCAAACCACAATGAAGCGGGAAAGGATCTGCATGCACCAAGCCGGAGAAAAATCTCTGTGAGAGACAGCTGGTAAGAAAATCTGTCTCCAAGCTGTCTCCTCTCTTTTAGCTTTTAGGCTTTGTCTGGCGCCTGGAAAAACTGGCAGCTATAGGAAAATGAGATGAGGAGGCAAAGGAGGGAGAGGAAGAAACAGAAGGGGCAAAAAAAAAATGAAGATGCTTGCAATTTATTAAGGGGGCACTTTGGCAAAAAAAAAGGAATTTGATCCCTCTACTTGAAGAAAAAAAACAACCAGTAATATTCCTTGCTTAATGCATCTGCATGTGCTACAACCGCCAGCTTTTGCTACTACCTTCCCAGAATTTAAACCTTACTCAACGAGGTAGCACGTTCTCTGCAGTAGTCCTCAGTTAGTGGCTGTCAGCTTTGGAAGCAGGTTTTTTTTTTGGTCTTGGAAGCTTCGAGGCTGCCGCATTCAGTGCCTGGGAATTTGGGAGGGGGGATTTCATAGTGGGGTAGAAGGCTAGACACAACAATATTCTTTCTCAGAAAGTCAAGGACATGTTGTCCTGCACCTGGAGGGATGTCTCCAGTTGGGAAAGAAGATTTGATTCGGCCATGTGATGGACTGATGGATGCAGGGGATAGATCTTTGATTTCTCTTTTGGGAAGGGAAATCCTGGAAATCTCAGATTCGGGTTTTCCCAGATGCACCAATATGATAACTCTAATAAAATGGGGCTTTGAAGAAATGTTTGTCTCAGAGTTTATTGGTTTGGAGTTGGTTAGTTGGAATGGTGACAGTGGCCCTATTATGACCAGCAACCTGGTTGTTAAGTCAAGTAGTTAACAAGTTAAAGCACAACTGGGCTTATGATTACTTAAGTCTTATTTTAGTTGACATATCCGTGAAGGCTTTTAAATGTAAGGACTGTTTGCAAAGTGACTTCTTCACTGTCAAAACTATGCACAGTCACTAAATAAAGCAGTTGCTAAATGATGATGACCTATGTAGGTTTGCAAGTCCTGTTGTTGTTGAGATGGACCCACAAAAAGACCGTAACACTCTTTGCTTCTATCTTTGGTTTCCAGAAGAGCCTTGGGACACAGCATTCATCTTTTGTAGGAGTCAAGGAAGCAAGTCCGAAAAGATCATCATTTGAAGCTCCTCAGTTGGTAAGTTTTAGGTAGGGAAGAGCAAGCTTCTGAGCCCAGTAGAACTCATGAAGTTCAAGGGAGATATAGACAGACAGACAGATAGATAGAAGAATGGACAGAGGGAGAGAGAGAGGGAGACAGAGGGAGAGAGAAACAGACAGAGGGAGAGGGAGATGGAGGGAGAGAGGGAGGAAGAGAAAGAGAAAGGGAGAGAGAGAAAGAAGGATGCAATGAAAAAATCCCAGTATATTGACAGCAATAGCCTTAAGATGGAGTGCCAAATGCATGGTGTGTCATAGAACATTCCAGAATTATTGATGATGATGGTGATGATGTCTATTCAGTTGTGTCCAATTCTATGGTCCAGGTCTCTCCACATCTTCTGATCTTACAGTACTTCTGTGAGCTGTTGTGTGCTCTGGCTGGTGTCAGCTTTGATGGTATCCAACCACCATGTTCTTTGGTGGCCTGCTTTCCTTCAGAAGTACTAACACCAATCTGAAAGGTTGTTGCAGCTTATGTCAACACGCATGATGGACCACTATCAAAAACACACTTGAGTCGACCAAGGTAACTCCCCGCCCACATCTTTCTCCTCCAGTACTTTTTTGCTAGCTCTTTCTTCCAGTTCCAAGACCATCCAATTTTGCCTATCGCTAGAGTCATTATCAGTTGATATTCCATGTTAATTCTGCCATGAGATAATCAAATGACAAGTTACCTGGCTTGGTGGATCTTCATCTGTAAGGTTGTTCTTAAGAACTGTTTTGAAGCCAAGACCAGAAGAGTAGCAATTGGGGAAGAACAGAAAATCTACTCGCAGGCTGATGAAAAACAACCCCATGGTAGATTTCAACAAGACCTCTTCACCTAGCAGAAGACATGAAGATCCATAGGGAGCCACAGCAAGCAAGAAGGGTTTCTTGCACCCGAGTGAAAGCTTGAAGCTTCCAAATCATGCAGAGAATAAGACAGAGATGGTGTTGGCTCCCCCTCTGTGCTATAATAGAGACTCTTGTCTCTAAAACCCAGAAAAAACGTGGCATTTCAATCCAGCATGCCAATCTGCCTTTATACAGTGTTAAAAAGTCATTAACACCTCCTTGTAGGATGGAGTTAGCAGCAAGCTGCGTGGAGGGGGGCGGGGGCAGAACTTCCCAGGAGAGAAAAGAGGAGAAGCTAAGAAAAGGAAGAGTAGCAGCTGTAGAAGCAGCTCTGTCCTCCACCCCATCAGAAGCTACATTTCTGCCAGCATCACGGCAGGAAGAGGGAAAGTTGGGAAAAAAATTGCTGGGATTATCAACAAGATTCCAAGGTGTCATTTCCTGAAACATAAAAGACTTCCCTAGCACATACATGCGAGTCATTTCTGGCTCTATGGGGCGGTGCTCATCTCCGTTACAAAGCCGAAGAGCCAGCGCTGTCCGAGGATGTCTCCGTGGTCATGTGACCAGCATGACTCAACACCAAAGGCACATGGAATGCTATTACCATCCCACCAAAGGTGGCCCATATTTTTCTACTTGCATATTTTTTACATGCTTCCAAACTGCTAGGTTGGCAGAAGCTGGGACAAGGAACTGGAGCTCGCTCTGTGTTGCAGCGCGAGTGATTCGAACCGCCGCACCGTCAACCTTTCTGATCGACAAGCTCAGCGTCTTAGCCACTGAGCTGCAGCATCCGCTCGTACCTTAACTTGTCTGCAAAAAGCTATTCGGCTTCTAAAAGTTTGCCTTCTTTTCCTCTTTCAACTCGCCGAGGTGCAGAGAAGAAAGTTTAATACACTGCCTTGGGCTTCTTTTTCAGAATTTTGGTTTTCTTCTTTTTCAGACTTGGACACAGACATGCAGGTGTGTGCCTTCCCTGTCCATACAGCGATCCAAAGGCCTGGAGGGATGCATGCGAGGAGAAGGCTGCCCTCTCCTGTGGCCGAGTCTCGTTTCTGTGAAACGCACCGCCTCTTTCAAAGCCCTGCCATTTCCAAAAAGGATATCCTCTCTCTGGCTTTCTTCTCCAAAACCCCATGCTTTCCAAAGGAAGACTTTCAGTCTAACAACAAGCTGTTTCAGAAGACGTTTGCAATGGGATCTATTTCATGGAAGGGAATAATAATGTTTATTTTAAAAAAAACAACTGAAGATTTTTTTTTAAATTAAAGCTGAAGACATTTTTAAAACTCTGTAGTTCGAACCAGTGACACTCTTTATTTTGTGCTGATGAGTTAAAGAATAATAATGTTTCTAATGTGCCTTTTGAAAGCTAAAAAGAATAGAAGCATTAAGGGCAGGGCAAGAAGCAAGCGGTAAAAGGTAAAGATAAAGGTTCTCCTCGCATATATGTGCTAGTCATTTCCAGCTCTAGGGGATGGCGGTGCTCATCTCCGTTACAAAGCCAAAGAGCCAGCACTGTCCGAAGACGTCTCCGTGGTCATGTGACCGGCATGACTAAACGCACAAGGCGCACAGAACGCTGTTCCCTTCCCATCAAAGGGGTCCCTATTCTTCTACTTGCATTTTTACATGCTTTCGAACTGCTAGGTTGGCAGAAGCTGGGACAAGTAATGGGAGCTCACTCAGTTACACGGTGCTAGGGATTCGAACCGCTGAACTGCAGACCTTTCTGATCGACAAGCTCAGCATCTTAGCCACTGAGTCCCTTGAGAACCAAGGGGTAGAATCTTGTTAAAGCTCTTCCTCCTCTTCTCCTCCATCATTGACCCTTTTGTCAAAATGCATGATAACTTTGCTTTCTCCTGACACTGTCCTTCGATTTGAGGTGACCTCAAGTTTGTTCTCTCATTAGCTTGGCTTCAGTTCCTTTCCCTGGTTGGTCCTGAAGGACTCAGCAGTTATGACATGACCAGTGCAGAAGGCTGAAAGTGAGATGTTCTTGAATTTTTTTTCATGCCAGAAGATGATGGATATTTGGTAACACAATTCCTCAAACTACTGCTCTGGTATTTTTTTCCCCTTGCACAATTAACCACCATCCTAGAGGGGAAGTAAAGGAATTGTGATTCCCCATCCTAAGAGGTACGTCATTGATGGGGATAGAAGTCTTCTCAGCTCCATCACCAAGGTCTGATGGCTGAAGATGTCCTGTCTTCCCCCAGTTTTCAGGTGTTCTGACCCAAACCTGGTCCCAAGAGAGCAAACACAAGACAAAGGTACCAGCACAACCTTTTAATGTTTCATTTACGAATCCTGTTTCTTCACATATAAAGGCTGCTTCCAATTAATTAGCTCTGTTAAGAAAGAGCCTTGCCAAGTTTTTGCTAAGACTGCTAAGGCTGCTAAGAACAACAGATAAATTTCCTAAACAATAAATCAGAGTCTTCAAATACCAAGCAAGATATTCCGAACTTCCACAAGGTTTGAAGGGCAAGAACTTCTTTGCTTCCTGCAAAGAACTCCGTTTTCTCAGCTGGCTTTTATCTCTTAAGGGAGGGGCCATCACCTTGCAGCCTTACTCCCGAGTCACCTGTGCTGCTGCAGCTGCTCTTTCCTTCAAGCAGCCTTGTGCATATGCGCACTGCGCACAGGCTCCTCAGGGACCTCTTCCATCACTGCTGTCAGCCTCCACAATCTCCGAAGGCAGCAGTCCACTCTCTGATGGTCCTGGCCCCATTCCTGCATCCCACGCAGGCCCCTCATCGGAGTCCTTGCTCTCCAAGACCTCAGTCATCTGCACCTTGTGCTGGTGAACCACAACACCAGGTAGGAAGCAACAACAACCACAGAGCCTCAGTTGTGGTTCTTCCTTTGCTCTCTCTGCCTATTGCAACTGTCACTTCTTCTCTGGGCTGGGCCAGGCGCTTGTCATTCCCGAACAGCCTGGTGCTGACTTTGGAGTCTCCTCCTGTCATGGGAATGAGGTCGCCAAGTTCAAATAATTAATTTTGATGACTGAGAAGAGTGCTGACAAGCTCACTGCAGACATGAATCATGATGGATCTTGAGGACATGACGGGCCATGCTCATTGCTTAATCATACCAAATGGGTCTTTGGGGACTACTTATCTAGGACAAGGACTTTCCAAACAATGAAGACTGCACATTTCTTGAATGCACCATGGATGTTATTAATGTTGAGCTCGGTCAGCTCTGCCTGGTTCAATCTGGTATCTCACAGGCATCCTGCCATCAAAAGTAGTAGTAGTAGTAATAGTAGTAGTCCAACGTCCAATGACAGATATGGCATAAGAAGAAGAAGTACGTGATAGGAAATAGGTTGGGGGAAATGACAGGTGATAAGGACCAGAGTGGCAGATCCTGATTGTACCAGCATCCCACAGCCAGGCATCCTGAGAAAGATGTGGGTTACCCCCAAATAATCAAGAGTTCTCAAAACATCTTAGTGAGCTCCAGTTGGCTGTAAAAGGACTGGTCACATGGGGGAGGGATGGGCTGTGGGCAAAAACCTATGCCTTATTTTTGTATCTAGCAAGCATGGGAGATCTCAGAGCTGGCTTAACTTTACTGCAACCAATAAACCCTAGTAAAAGAACCCTCCCTCAGGCCTCCGGGAAGGTGAAAATGCCTCCCCCCCCCCCCNCGGGAAGGTGAAAATGCCCCCCCCCCCCCGGCTCTGGAGGCCCTCCGGACACTGGAAACAGCCCCATTTTGTGACTTCCAGAAGTCCTGTTTTCCCCCTCCCAGAACCTCTGCGTGGACCCTGCACTTACCTGCACCAAAAAATGGGCCATGTGAAGACTTCTGGGAGGGGAGCGGTGGGTGGGCCCAGCTGGTTGGTTCAAATCCTAGTTCAGCAAACCAGATGCAAATTTAACAACCGGTTTGCCGAAACTGGTTCGAACCAGTTGTGGACAACTGGAATTAACATCAGTAGGGAGAGCAAGGACAGACTGCAATGCAAGTCAGTATAGAGCTAGAAGGGACTTTGGAGGTCTTCTAGTCCAAACCCCTGCTCAAGCAGGAGACCCTATACCATTTCAGACCAGTGGCTTCCCAGTCTCTTAAAGATTAGGTATTCAAGCTGTTTCCCCATCTATTTTTCAAAAATTTGGCCAGTTTCTGTTTCATCCAGGATTTAGATGGACATGTACCATTCTGGGATGTTCAACCTTACTCTAGGGTGGTTCTAGTCTAAGCAGCAGAAAGGAAATGTATGGGAAAAAAGAGCAGTGCAATACTTAACCAAGGACCTGGAGTGTGTGTGTGTGTGTGTGTGTGTGTGTGTGTGTGTGTGTATGTGTGTGTGTGTGTGTACATTTGCAGGAAGAAGATGATGCCAGACAAAACTGTTTTAATCTATTCAGAGGAATAACATTGTAATGCCTCTGACTGAGAGACTAGCAGGAAGGTATATTAGCATAGTTGGTGTCCCTGTCAAGAACGAACATTTTTAAAGAAAAATAAAAAGCCAAACTTTCCTTAAGCAAGGACACTTTTATTTATTGTGCTTTTGAAAAGGAAAAAAAAGACAGGAAGTCCTCTCTTTATCTTTGTCTCTCTCTCTCACTCTTTCTCTGTCTCCTCTCATTCTCTGTCTCCTTTCTCTGTTTCTTATTCTCTCCTCTCTGTCTCTTTCTTTGATTCTCTCTCCTTTCTCTCTCTCTCCCCTCTGTCTTTTCTTCTCTCATCACTTTCTCTCTCTCTCTCTCTCTTGTTCTGTCTCCTCTTTCTTTTGCTCTCTTTTTCATTCTCTCTCCTCTCTCTTTTCTCTCTATGTCTCTTGTTCTCTCCTCTCTCTCTCTCTCTCATTCGCTTTCAATCTCTCTCTTCTCTCTCTCTCTCTGTCTCTTGTTCTCTCATCACACACTCTCTCTCACTCTCTCATTCTGTCTCCTCTTTTTCTCTCATTCTCTCTCTCATTCTCTCTTTCTTCTCTCTCTCTCTTTCACTCACATACACAATCATTCTTAGTGGAACTGTATGGATGTGTTCAGATTCTTTCCTTAAGCAGAGTTGAAGCCATTGTAAAAGAACAGAGACTCTAGAAGATCACAGGATTTTTTTTGAAATGCATATATTTCTGCCCTATTGTGGTGTCATGCAAAGGAGGAAATAATTCCCTATTCTTTCATTTTCATTAATGTTTAATCCCTAGCTAGTCACCTTCTCCCTAGCAAAAGCATAGTTCTACCCGTGAGAATTTCTTCACAAATCTATTTCTCTTTTGAAAGAAAATACATTTATACTAAATCAAATAAGAGCAGAAGATCGGAAAAATAATTCTCTCTCCCTCCTTCTCCCTCTCCCTCCCTCCCTCCCCCTCTGTGTGTGTTTGTGTGTGTTGTGTGTGTGCATTTCATTCTCCTTGCTGATTTCGGAGCGCTGCATCTTGTTTTGGATTAAGTCAATTAGAACCCTACACCATATTTGGTTTTTGGAAATGGGATTTTGATTAGGTGGCACAATTCTCTTTGGAGCAAAATTATTTAGTAGGCTTAAATTACCTTTGGTAATACACAAGAAGAAAACAATTACACATTCATTTCAGAAGTGTTCTCCCATCAAAATGGTGGCTGGCCAGCAACAACAATGTGAGGCTTAACAGTGGTGTGTATCCTCCATCCTTTTTTCAAAAAAATAATTAGAGAGAGAGAGAGAGAATCAAAGAAAGAGAGAGAGAGAGAGAAAGAAAGAGAGAAAGAAGAGAGAGAGAGGAGAGAGAGGGGGAGAGAAAAAGGAGGAAGAAGAGGGAGGGGGAGAGAGAGAGGAGAGAGAGAGAAAAAAAGAGAGAAGAGGGAAGGAGGGAGAGAGAGAGGAGAAAGAGAAAAAGAACAGAGAAGAGGGAGGAAGGGAGGGAGAGAGAGAGAGGAGAGAGAAAGGAGAGAGAGAAAAAGAAGAGAGAAGAGGGAGGGAGGGGGAGAGAGAGAGGAGAGAGAGAGAAGAAGAAAAGAAAAGAGAGAGAGAGAGGTCTTCATGTCCCAAGTTTATTTTTAAATGAAAGAACATTGAATTCTGGCATTTGGGTTCATGGATGGATTGAAATAAGACTGCTTTGTCCATGTGAAAATTGTTGGGGGACAGGAAGAAAGCCAAGATGGGAGGGAAGACACTGGGCAGATTGAAGAGATGTCCCAGTGGGATAAGCCAGATTGATATATGGAGGCAGCTTAGAACAGTAAAGAAGAGAAAGTGGAAGAAACAACCAGGGAAGGCAGGCTGATGGACGATGCTACGTTGAAGCATCAACTAAGGATAGCAAGGGAAGACATGGACAACATGCAAACAAGCTCCTTAGGGGAAGGGGTGTCTTGCCCTACTCAAAGTCCTGCCTGGATTTGGCTTCACGTAAAACCTGAAAGACCCAAGGCTTTCTGATTTTCAGTTCTCCCAAGTCCTCACCCAAAGGTGATTTTCCAAAAGGCAACTGGATTTGGTTTTTCCTTGAAGACGTTTCGCTGCTCATCCAAGAAGCTCCCTCAGTTCTGAAGAAGTTTCTCGGATGAGCACCGAAGCGTCTACAAGAAAAAAACGAAGTCTAGTTGCCTTTGGGAAAAGCACCTTTGGAACAATCACGGCCTGGGGAATCTCCACAGACACTTCCAAGTCCTAAAAACACAATTCGGCAGCATCTCTGAAGCAGGACAGTTTCCTTCCCGCTTTGGGAAAAAAATAAATAAAACTTCTCTCCCATTTCATGCCATGCACACCCTTGCTCATTATTGCTGCAATGTAAAACACAAAGGAATCAATTATTATTTTTTTTTGTCGTTGTGCCCGCTCGGCCCTATTCTGCACTCCCCCCCCCCCCACACNCCCCCCCCCCCACACACACACCCTTCAGTGGCACATAATCTTGGCTGTCATTTGAGTTTTTAATTGTGTTGTTTCCTCTGGTGTGCCGAAGTAAATCTTATCTGTTTGGGATTAAAATTCAATGAAGGTCAAGGCGGCTGGAGAATTTACCAGCCAGCTGCAATTAATGTTTGTTTTGCCTTTGATAAATTGGACCGCTTCCCTTCTCTGGAAGTGGAGTGGATTTCAGAAGCTGTAATTCTTCCATTAACTCAACGATTTCCCTAGCATGAGAAAGCAACCTGTCACTTCTCAGTTTGTCAGCTGTCATTTCAAGGTCCTGGGCATATGTCTGATATGTTTTATGATGATTATTTGGGCTTCTTGTGTCAAAACATTTAAAGCCACTAATTAGTCTTTTCATACAAAGTGTTGGATTAAACAGAATGTATCTTTCAGTCGCCTTGCTGCTTCCTATCTCCCTTCCCCCATCTGCTTAATTACACTTCCTACCATTATAAAGACGTACTGAGGGTTTTGTTTGTTTGCTTATGATATTTCTCCTGTCACTTCTGAGACAAAAGTAGAATTTAAGAATTTTTCACTGATGTTACCCGTCAGACAGGTTGGTGACAGGACGAGCTATTTCTAGGACTGTTATATGAATTCTATTGCATTTCTCTTCAAACATGCATGAGAGAGAGGGAGGAAGAGGGGGAGGGAGAGAGGGAGAGAGGGGGGAAAGAGAGGGGGAAGAGGGGAGAGGGAGGGAGAAGGGAGGGAGAGAGGGACAGGAAGGGGCGGAGAGAGGGATGGAGGGAGGGAGGGAGAGAGGGAGAGGGAGGGAGAGTCATACAAATTCTTCTGATTAATTTAGATTAATAGTCAAAAACGGTTCAGCACCAAAGTTAGCTCCTATAACTATCTACATCCTTTCCAAAAAAAGTTTGAATTCATCTCTCTCTGTGTTTGCAAGTTTCAGCAACATTTCCTTCCATTTCAACCATTACTCGTTAGCCATGTTTTCCTTACAGGTGGAAAAACGGTTCGTCTCCCTAAAAGGAGGATAAATATACACGAACGGTGGAGAAAGAGGATCAGAAGACGATCCAGCTTTCCAGAAGATGGTTTGCCTTTCAGCCTTTCAGCCTTGCAAAATTCTGTTCATGTCCAAGTAGAATTACTTTATCTGGTCTTGTTTCCCGTCTGGGCTACCTGTTTGCTACCTTTCAAAGCAAACAGCAGAAATGGCTGATGAATTGACACTTGCGTTTATTGGAGCAATCAGACTTCGATAGTATCAAGAATTTGGTAAGACTTTCTCTGACATCCTTGATTGAATGCAGGCTGGTAGCCATGAAGTCTACAATTCACCTCCTATGGTGTCCACAAGATATTAGACAACAAACGTTCACCCACTTTCACATCTGCCATTTACTCTCTCTACCTCCCCAGACTACACATCTCCAAGATCCAGTGGGCCACCCCGAGCTGGTTTTGACATGAGGAATTTGATTATACACTATGTAAAACTTAAAATTAATCTGAAGTCGAGTTTTTTGGCAGATGAACTCAATACAAATCAAAAGGAACATTCTCAAATCCCTCTGGAAAAGTACTTCAAGAAAGAGCTTAACCAACACCTTCAAAGAGAAGCAAATTGATGTCCTTGTTGAAGCATATTCTTCTTTTAATCATGCAAAATTAAGTCTTTCTATGGCTTTGTTCTCCCCCACAAAGCAGGCCTTGGCTCTTAGCTCTTCTCCATTCTTTCCTACCTCAAGAGATCCATCCATTGGGATCGAATGGAAATTTGGAAAGGTATAATTTTGTTTTAACAATGATTTAACAAAATTTAACAAAATATATGTTTTTAAGAAAAGTCTATACAGCCACTTATCTGAAATAATATAGGTTCTCCTGCTTGGGCAGGGGGCTAACTTAGAAGTCCTCCAAGGTCCCTTTCAGTTCATTCTATTCTATTCTATTCTGTTCTGTTCTGTTCTATTCTATTCTATTCTATTCTATTCTGATGGATGGATAGATAGATAGATAGATAGATAGATAGATAGATAGATAGATAGATAGATAGATAGATAGATAAGACAGACAGACAGACAGATATTCTGTACTTTTGTCTATTCCCTTCCATTCCATTTTATTCTATTGATAGATGGATATTCTGTACTGTTGTCTATTCTATTCTATTCTATTCTATTCTATTCTATTCTTTTCTTTTCTTTTCTACTCTATTCTATTCGAAATGACTAGGGAGACAATTCTACAGTGTAACACAGAACGCTCGCTCACAAACCTCAGCCTTTCAAAACTTATCGAAATAGAGGAATCCCTTAGCCCAGACATCAAAATTCCACCAGTGTCTGTTCTTTGGCTTTGGAATCAAAATTAAAAAGTAATCCAAAATGATGCAGAAGAAATAGTTCAGCACATCACAAATGTAATCCATCTGGGCCCCTGCCCGTACCAAAGAACCGATCACTGCAATGTTTAACTTGAGAATTCTAGAATCAAAGTAGGTTGTGCACTACAAAACTTCACAGAAAAACCTTCATCAATCACAACCATTTTTTAATCAACAAGATCTCCAATCCTGTTGTAGTTATACCCCAAATAGACCAGACAACTAACCAGGAAAGTCCAAAGAGTTTGCAAACACAAATGGCAGGCAGTTCTTGGTTACCTGTTTACCATCTTGGGTGGGAAAGAGCATAGAAGAATCATCCAAAGGTTCTTTCCAAAAGGCAACTGGATTTGCTTGGGTGTTTTTTTTTTTTTCCTCTTGAAAATGTTTCAATTCTCATCCAAGAAGCTTTTGAAGAACTGAAAAAGCTTATTGGATGAGAAGCAAAACCTCTTCAAGGAAAAACCAAGTCTGAAGAACTGAAGAAGCTTCTTAGATGAGTAGCAAAATGTCTTCCAGGAAAAAAGGAAGTCCAGTTGCCTTTTGAAAAGCACTTTTGGGACAACCGTGATCTGGATAATTGAGTATCTCACAAACGAAGGTGAAACTACATGTCCCGGGATAATGTTGCAGGATCCAATCTGGGTCAGTCACCGGGACCAGAGGTTTTGTCTTCTGAACTTTTGGACTCGTGCTGGAACCCATCCTTGGGGAACTTCTCTCTAGCAGCATGTGTGCTTTGGGCTGTTCTAGTGTGCGGTATTTATAGTGCCTGTAGTAACTGATTGACAATCTCCCTAGGTGATTGTAGAAGAAGCCACTTACCATGACAGACACATGTAGAATGTGCATCTGTTCATCCACAATCTCCGAAGGTTCTTGGAGGCTTGGTGGTGTGGCCTGGGAAAGTTGTTCAGTGCTGCTCATGGACACATGGAAGTAGAGTGTGCCATTTTCCAACCACTGCTGTTTCCAGTGTACCAAAGAAAGATCTGACACCGTTCCTGACATCTCTGCAAGAATTAAAATAGAACTTAGTATTTATATATATTGCTAAAAGTGCTCATCTCGCAGCCATTTGTCATTCATTCTGGTCTGCAATTGTATTTTTAAAATTACATGGTTGAGTTTGTCATTTCCTTTCTTATCTCATCCACATGTTTCCCCCCTTCATGTTCTCTTACCTTTGAAGAAGAAAGAACCTGGTCTATTTTGAGCAAAGGTGTTTTTTTTTCCCCAAAAATAAATGGTTAGCATTTTTCTGGCACATCAACGCATAAGTCCCAAAGGTGCTTTAAAAAAAAAAAAAGCTGGACTTTCTTTGTTTTTTCTTGAAGACATTTCACTTCTCATCCAAGAAGCTTCTTCAAGTTCTGAAGAACAGTTCTGAGGCTTCTTGGATGAGAAGCAAAACGTCTTCAAGGAAAATCAGAGAAAATTCGATTGTCTCTTGAAAAAAGCCCTTTGGGATTTATCTGCAAGAAAAATACTAACCCATTATAATCAATTCAATAATTGGCCTTATTAAGGTTGTCACATCTCCAAGAGAGCAGCAAAGACTCAGAAAGACAAAAATGCTTAAAGTGAAATGGGAAGTTATTTTCTTTGCTAGTTGTGAATCTCATCAGCCACCTACTGGGATCAACTACATTGGCCAGTTTGGGGAGTAGCGAAAAACCATTCCCAATTAAATGGCCTAACCGTGGGGAACTTTAGCACACACACACCCTTTGCTTCCTACAAGAACAGAAGTTTTGCTTCTCATTAACTAGAGGACCCTTTGAAAACTAAACAAAAGGGACAATTGCTTCTTTAAACTCCGCTGAATGAAAAATCCATCAGAGGTCCATGTATTCCCTTTATGACTCAATTGAGCAAAAGGGAGGAACACAAGTTTAAAACAAAGCAAAGCCTTCTTCCTCGGATGCTTCCCTGTCAGCATTGATTTCTAATAAATTGGTGAATCTTAATGAATTGTTCCCATATTACATTAATTATATTAACGATATCATCCTATGTGACTTATAGACAACTGGAAATTAACCAGACCGAAAGAGGAATATCTAGGTGATATGAGCAAAGCAGTTTTTCTTTCCAGAGGGAATATTACATATTTTTAAAAAGAACATTACTCAGATCATCTTAAAGGGCCTTTTGCAAAAGGCAACTGGCCTTTCTCGGGTTTTTTTCCTCCTTGAAAATGTTTCACTTCTCATCCAAGAAGCTTCTTCAGTTGTAACTGAATATAAATCCTTATATTTCCCCGCTGTTCAGATAGAACTGAAGAAGCCTCTTGGATGAGAAGTGAAACGTTTTCAAGGAAAAAACAACAACAAGAAAACCCAGTTGCCTTTTGGAAAAGCATCTTTGGGACAAAGATGGATGATTGAAGATCTCCTTAGACATCAAGACAAAAAAAAAAATAGAGCTACATTCCATCTCTCTACCCTCCTTGTGGATAGAGAATTGTGGTTGACAGCAAAGGTCTTTGGGAAAAACCATACAAAGAAGAAGGCAACTTCTTGGGGATTCAACTAAAAACATTCTGCTGCAGTCTAGATGCCACAAGTCCCTTTGCCCCCAAAGCAGTTTTCCAACCCCTTTTCATGTACAGAAATATTCTTATCCTACTCTGATCCTCTCTTTTGCACATTTTCTAAAATGACTTTTCTTAAGCCATCCTAGCCAAGGTTTTAGCTCCTTTCTCCCCTCTTCCTTCAAGACTCACTTGTGGTGGGACTTATCTCGGGGATGTGTGTATGTGTGAGTCTGCCTACCGAGATGTCGTGGACCGGTTGCTTTCGTGGTGTGGAGACAAGAACTTGGTCCTCAACACCGATAAGACCAAGGAGCTTATAGTGGACTATAGAAGGAGCAGATCAGACATCCGGCCCTTGCTTATCAGTGGGGACCGAGTGGAGCAAGTGGCCAGTTTTAAGTTTCTGGGTGTTACCCTAAAAGAGGACCTGACTTGGGGGTCCCACATTGCAGCCCTGGTCAAAAGGGCCCAGCAGAGATTATACTACCTGAGGCTTCTCAGGAAACAACAACTGAATGAACGACTGCTGGTGACCTTCTATCACTGCACCAGAGAGAGTATCTTAACTTACAGCCTCTGTGTGTTGTTTGCCAATTGCACAGGGGCAGAAAGGAAAGCACTCCAGAGGGTTAAGGTCATTGCCCAGAGGATCTTTGGTTGCCTTCTCCCCTCTTTGGAAGAGCTTTATAGCTCCTGCTTCCTTAAGAAAGTTTAAAACATTCTCAAAGATCCAGCTCGTCCTGGGCACCTTTTTTTTTGAACTACTACCATCTGGCAGATGGTACACAATAATAAAAACAAGGACAGATAGGCTGAAAAACAGCTTCTATCCCAGGGCAGTAGCTCTGTTGAATTCTACTGTATGGTGCAGTGTTGGTGCTGTGTTGGTGGTTTTCAGTTCAATGTGTGGAGAGTGAAGGGTGTGTGTTTGTGTTTATTTTCATGGTCATGATGTGCACTGAAGACCGTGCTTGATTTTGTTGTACGAGGTGCAATGACAACAATGTAAACTAAACTGAACTAAAGACTCAGAACTGTCTCCCTCACACTCTGCATTGGATTGAAAACCAAGATGTTGTTTTCACTCTTGAGGGGAAAAAAACAAACCAAGGTTAAAATAGCCCAGCATACTGCCTTCCTTGGCACAATGTCTAATTATTTTATTGACATCTCCAAGAGAGAAGTGTTATAATTAGAAATCTCAAGGTGGTTACTTGGTGGCTCTGGTTATTGTTTAAATCTTTAGAAGCAAAGAAGGCATGTGGGACCAGTCTCTTGCGGCCATCTATGAATCTTCTAGAAGAATGGAGAAACAGATCCTTATTAACAAGACTTCTTGTCTTCAGGATCCAATCTGAGTCGGTTGCTGGGACCAGACGTTTTTTCTTCCAAGGTTTTCATGCTGTTGTGACCCTCTGGCAGCTTCACAGAGCTGGCAGCAGAATTGGACAGTAGTGAGCAGGTTTGGGGAGGAACCTGGGCTGGGTCTGGAGGCTGAGGAAGGCTCGGATGAGGGCTCTGCATCAGAGGCAGAGATGGGCCCAGGGCAGGCTGGCAGGTTGGCAGGCTGGCAGTCAGCGGCTGCCTTCGGGTTTGGACAGCAGTGATGTGGGGGTTGGCAGGCTGGCAGTCAGCGGCTGCCTTCGGGTTTGGACAGCAGTGATGTGGAGGACAATTGAGAAAGAAGGGTTGACTCAGGAGTAAAGCCACACCTGATTCTATCTCTCTTTTTATGCAACCTTGGATTGTGTTGGCAATCAGAAAAGAGTCAAAGTTTACTTTTTCTTTCACCTCCCCTTCGTGTCTGAAATCTAACAGATCTTCCAATATTTTTAACCACTTTATAAGGGACTCTTTGAAACACACATACACACACCTACCTCCATTTAATGCAAGTAGGAGTTGTGTGTGTGTGTGTGAGAGAGAGAGAGAGAGAGAGAGAAAGAGAGAGAATGAAAGAGAGAGGGGAGAGGGAGAGAGAATTCAAATAGATGCCTTATGGGGCGTGCAGCATTATTCCTCTTTTCAATGGAGCATCTGTGATGGTCATAAACAAACATTAAATATTAACACCGATGGCAAATTGTAAATTGGATAAGACTTGTCAGAGATACACGGAGAATGGCAATTTCTCTTGGAGGATCAGGAATTCTTTTAAGGAATGATTTAAAAGTTTGAGCAGAGCTCAATTCTTGGTGGCTTCACAAACATATTTGAGCAGGTTTGGATTTTTTTGGGAAGGACGCAGAGGTGACTTGTCCTCTGCTTCCTTCTCTTTTTCGCTTCTTGGGTTAGCTTGCAGCTCTGGTTTTCATTGTGGGCTCCCATCCAAGTAGAGATCAACTCTGTCCCTGCTTAGCTGTTTCAAGACTAGGCAAAATCAGGTTATATGTTATCATTTCCTAGGACAGCATCTTAGAAGCATCCACCAAACAACAGAGAAGAAGGAAGAATAGGGGTTTGAAAACGCCAAAATGGATTCCAAATCTCTCTCTCTCTCTGTACGTACATACGTATGTGTAGGGAAGGTAGGAGGGAGAGGTGGGGAAAGAAAGAGAAAGAGAGAGAGTGAGAGAGAGGAAGAGAGGATGAAAGAGAAAGAGAGAGGAAGAGAGGAAGAGAGGATGAAAGAGAAAGAGAGAGTAAAAGAGAAAGAAAGAGAGGAAGAAAGAGAGGAAGAAAGATAAAGATGCAGGGAGAAAGACGGAGGGAGAAGGGAGAGGGAGGGAGGGAGAGAGAGAGAGAATATGCATGTGATGAAACCAGTGGAGAAAAAAACAGTAGGTGCCCATAATAGTTAGTTAGTTAGTCAGTCAGTTAGTTAGTTAATTCTGATAAAGAAATAGCTTGTCTTCCAGAGTTGTGGGTGCTCCAACACTGGAGGTTTCCAAAAATAGATTGGACAAGCATTTGACTGAGATGGTATAAGGCTCCTGTCTTGAGCAGTGGTTGGACTAGAAGACCTCTGTAGTCCCTTCCAGCCCTAAGGTTCTAGGATCCTAATATTGTTATGAGTGTAAAACAGCGTCTTCCCAAGTCTTTAAGACAATAGCCAAGTTTCCTGAGTCAGAAGGAATGCCAAAATCAAAATCCTCTCGGTACTACTTAGATAAAGACTATTTTCTGTACTGCAACATGGGAAACATTTGTGTACATGTTGCTTTATTCTCATCTGCGATAAAAAATAAAAAGTTCTAATCTTCCAAGTGAGATCGACAAACCTTCGACTGACTCAGCCGGAATATAGAATTTAAGTGTCTGAACCATCAAGATTTACCACTTTGCCTGCGTGAAGCCTGACAGCATGAATGAAACTCCTGCTGCAAGGAAAAACCTACTCGTGTTTATCCATAATGGTAGACCATTTTTTACTAAACTAGCATGCCCCAATCCCTAGTCATCCTCCTACTGGCTCAGCGACAAGCACAGCTTTGATGACCATCATCATCCTCTTCTTTGAAGAACCCCATAATCCCTTTGCCGGGTGGAGTCTGGGTAACTGGAGCCAGCAGAGTGTTTTTTTTAATGGCTGGATGCCTTTCCTATCACCAATGCGGAGTTTTGTTCAGCCTATATATTCTCACTATGCCCAGAGAGAGAAAATATCTGCCTCTACCGAGGATCAAACTCACAGCTTCCTGATTGTGAGCCGAGAACTCCACCTCTAGGCCACCGCAACACTCCACGGCTTTGATGACAATGTAACTCCTCAAAAGAAAAGAAAGCCTGATCCATCTCTTGGCTTCCCACATCCAAACAAAGGCAAGATTCCTAAGCCAACTTTCTGATCTTGATTTCTGATGCTGCATTTTGTTGGGTGGAGTGAAGAACCATCAATATTATGTTAAGAGATGGGGTGCTCAAGAGGGAACTAAACCACAATCATTCAATTGGGCTTGGCCTTAGAAGACACCATGAAGGCAGCAACCCTGGTTTGTAAACCGCGATTTATGAGGTTTCCCTACCCCCTGCCCAATTGTTTGTTGTTAAATAAATCAAAGTGTATTACCGACTGAAGCTAGTGATTTTTTCTCCCAGTGAATTTTGGGATGGTTGGAGCCAGTTTGTGCCAGGAGTGTGATCAAACGAGCAAGATTTTTATTTGATCTCTGCTAACTGTATCATTTGTGCATTCATCTGAACCTTTTTTATTTTCTTGGCTTCATCTGAATGTAACAAAAAAAAAAAAGACTAATTGGTCATTTTATACTCTCTATTTCCTTCTTTTTTAAAAAAATAGAATTTCCCTACATTGTGAAGCCCAGAAAAAAAAAAAAAGAGCTAGGTCAGGTATAAATTCTTTTATCTCTTCTTTGTACAAGGAATGTATGTAAAGTAAACCTAATTAGGATGTGTCTGATTTATGTCTTTAAAGATTTGTTCAGGAACTGTGAACAATGATCTGAGAAAAAGGTTGTGCATGGCATGAGTTCTCATTTCTACTTAAAACTAAGATCATTCCTTAGCTTGTTTCCAAAAGGAAATTTAGCCAACTGAAATTTAACTTTCTAAAAGGAAATTTAGCCAACTGCAGTTACACTGGAAAATACAATATGCTGGAAAATACAACTTATTTTCCAAAGCTCCCAGAAGGCAAGACGAGAAACAATGAATGGAAATTCATCAAGAAGTGAAGCAACCTGGAATTGAGGAGAAACTTTCTAACAATGAGGACAATTAACCAGTGGAAGACAGAAGTTGTGGGTGTTTCACCACTGGAGGTTTTCAAGAAGAGACTAGACAGTCACTTAAAATGGTATAAGTTCTGCTGTTTGAGCAGTGGGTTAGGCTAGAAGACCTCCAAGGTCCCTTCCAGCTTTATTCTGATTGATTGATTGATTATGAGTCGGGCAGTTTGCAAAAAAATAAAAGTTGTGCTTTTTTTGTTCTTGTTCTCTTTCAAATGTTTACGTTGGCAAACTGTGAACCTATTTGGTTCACCCCTTCATTTGTGCTAGTAAGAAAATGTCACGTTTCAATCTTTGGATATGCTGAGATTATATTTACAATATTTACAAGAATTGGAGGCCACAGAGCAATAATAATAACTGATCAAGGACGTTGTATTAACATGTTGCAATCTTTGCTCAAGATGTTAACCCAGTTGAACAGACCATGACTATATATATGTTTTTTTAAAGTTTTCACGGGTACTTAAATGTGTGCTGTTCAGCTTCCTTTGGGTATTATCCCACGTCATTGCAGTTGTGCTTTTAAAATTCTAGCAATGTTTCAGCAGAATCTCATCTGCCATCATCAGGCTTCTGTATTGAGTTCATATGTGGGTCAGGCTATCACAGCCGTTTAGTTTTAAATTTGAGGCTAGCCTACTGTTGTGCCAGGATGGTTTTTTTCTTCATCCTGATTGGTTGGGAGACTCACATACGAACTCAATACAGAAGCCTGATGATGGCAGAAGAGATTCTGCCAAAACGTTGCTACAACTTTAAAAGCACAAATATATATATATTAAAACACACACACACACACACACACACATATATATATATATACACACACACACACATGATTAAGAGAGTAAGGACATTTGTAGTGTTTGTAATCATCAGAGAAAATAAGGACCAGTCCTAGGAATGGGGTAAAACTGGTTAAACCATTAAAATGGTGTCCCTCTTTTCTACCTTACCCTCCCTCCCTCCCTTCCGTCTTCCTTCCTTCTCTCTCTGCCTTCCTCACTCCCTCAATTCTCTCTCCCCCTCCCTCCCTCCCTCGTTTCCTTCCTTCTTTCTCTCTTTGCCTTCCTTCCTTCTCTCTTTGCCTTCCTTCCTTCTCTCTGCTTTCCTCCCTCCCTTCTCTCTCTCTCCCTCTCTCCTTCCATTCCTTTCTTCCTTCCTTCTCTCTCACCCCTTCTTTCCTTCCTTCCTTTTCTATACCTATAGAAAATGTTTGTAGACAAGCTGTTTCATTCGTTGATTGTTCTCACTATCAGGAAATCTCTCCCTAGTTCCAGGTTGCATCTCTCCTTGCTTAGTTTCCTTCCATTGTTCCTTACAATGCCTTCATATGCTTTGGATAATAGGTTGACTCCCTCTTCTTTATGGCAACCCTTCAAATATTGGAAAACTGCTATCATGTCACCCTCTCATCCTTCTTTTCAGTAGACTAGACATACTATACATGCAGAAGTTATTGATTTCCTGCTCCCTGATCCCAACCAATCATGAACCACTTCTGTGACTTTCTCCTGACGTGTTTAGATTGTAATTCAGCCTCAAGTACATTACTTTTATTTATAATACCGGTGTTTGAGCAGGGTTGCTGGAAGCTCTCAAAAATTATTTACAGGGCTCTTTTGATTTTCAATTTTCAAACCATACAATCCCATTTTTTATTCATCTCCAGAGGTTTCTGTTGACCCGGGACTATTAAACAAAACAACAGCCTAGCAGAACATCTGGGAGGAAAACTCAAAACATAAAAAAGCATGTAATTTCTTCTGCACTTTTTTTTAAAAGTGGAATAGAAATACATTTGTTTTTGGGATTGCTGTCCCTCACGTATTCCCCCCCCCCCCCAAAAAAAAAGAATNNNNATTCCCCCCCCCCCCAAAAAAAAAAGAATATATGGGATAGAATCAAGATCACGTCAAGTGTTAATACCATTTTATAACACTTCGGTAACACTACACTTGGTATATTGCATCCAGATTGGGTCGCCATGATATAGAATAGGATAGAATTCTTTATTGGCCAAGTGTGACTGGACACACAAGGAATTTGTCTTTGGTGCATCTGCTCTCAATGTAAATCAAGAAAAACAAAATAACATTCATCAAGAATCATAAGATACAGTGCTTAGTGATAGTCATAGGTTACTAATAAGCAATCAAATCTTACTAGGAAACAAATAAAGCGATATAAATTGTAATGATGCAAGCAAGATGAAAAAGATATTGAGACTCTAGAAAGACGAGTTGCAGAGAAGAGCAACCAAGACGATTCGGGGACTGAAGACTAAAATATATGAAAAATGGTTGCAGGAATTGGATATCTCTAGTTTAAGCAAAAAAAGGACTGGGGTGACATTTGAGGGGTTGGCATAAAGAAGAGAAGGTCAACTTTTTTTTTTCCAAAGCACCAGAAGGCAGGACAAGAAGCAATGGATGAAAACTAATCAAGGAGAGGAGAGAAGCAACCTAGAACTAATGATTTCTTGACAGTAAGAACAATTAACCAGTGGAACAACTTGCCTCCAGAAATTGTGGGTGCTTCATCACTGGAGGTTTTCAAGAAAAGACTGTCCGGAATGCTATAGAGTATCCTGCCTGAGCAGAGGGTTGGACTAGAAGACCTCCAAGGTCTCTTCCAGCTCCGCTATTCTGTTATTCTTATGACTGAGCTACAAAACACTGATATTTTTATTTAAGGAGATATGAGGTGAGTACAGGATCCCATGACTGATCAAGGACCACACAATCCATCTATCGTGGTTTTATCACCTCTCTCACCCAAATCCTCTCTGACCCAAATCCATTTCCAATAAAACAAACAATAGCCAAAGGGAACAGAAACCTTTTAATGAGTCTTACGAATCCCCGGTTAAAAGGCTGCTGCAAACTAATTAACTTTGATAAGCACAAACCTTGCCAAATCTGTGCAAGACTGCTAAGAATCACAGATAAGAAATATTTTACAACAGAAGAGTCTTCAAATACCAACTAAGATACTGCAATGTCCACAAGGCTGAGTCTCAAAACATCTTTGCTTCCTGCAAAGAACGTTCGCTTCACAGCTGCCTTTTATCTCCTTAAAGGAGGGGCCATTACCTTGCAGCCTTCCTCCCGAGTCGCCTGTTGCAGCTGCTTTTTCCTGCAAGCAATCCTGTGCGCACGCGCACTTGGTACAGGCTCCTCAGGAACCTCCTCATCGCTGCTGCCAGCCCCCACAATCTCTGAAGGCAGCAGTCCACTTCCTAATGGTCCTGGCCTCTCATCTGAGTCCTCGCTCTCCTCCACCACCCACACCTGCTGCCATCCACAACACTTGCTTCCTTCAGTCTCTTTGTGTCTTAGGAAGAATGGTGGAAAAATCTAGAAAGACATTGGATGAAAAAAAAACCATGCCACTACTTTGTCTATCATCTTATGTCAGGAAATAAAGGCCGCTCTCCCCCACCCCAAAGGTAGCAGAATACCTGTGGGAACTTGCAAAGACCCCTTTTTGTACTGCATTAGTCAAAACCAGAATCCCAGTCTCAGAGCTGTCAGGAATGGCTTGTATGTCTTTCGGCATGAAAGGGCCTCAAAAACTGAAATATGTTGCTTCTTGAGGAGGGGAGGGAGCGAAATATCCCTGGGGGAACTGTTTGACAAGGGTGGAAGAAGAGAAATAGACTGCAACGGTAACCTATACATACATTCACTTTTAAGGCCTGGGCTCATTTCCTTGCCATTTAAAGTCAACAAATGCATCATTTAAAGAAGGACTGAATTAGAAACCTGGAAGGGAAGGTCTTCATTCTAATTCTACTTTCCTTCCCTAAAGCTGGATGATCTCATCGTTTGGGCCACCCTGAAACCATGTGCAATGACAACCTATCACAAATTGTTTGGAATATATATCCCATCCTCCTTTTGTCCTCGCGCTCCTCTTGACTTTGCTCGCTCCCTATCTGCCGTTTGACCTCTCTGAGCTTGGTGGTTTTCTTGCAGACCTTTCAGGACCCAACTAGGCAACATCATCAGTGCTTGGAGGAAGTGGGGTTTGTGGATTGGAGAGATGGAGGAGAAGAAAAGGGGAGGAGCAGAAAGAAGGAAGAGAAGGGCAACAACTTGGTGCTGTCTATGTTTTGTTCTTTTTTGCAGGCATTTAATTACTCAACTTAGGATGTTACATCATCAGTGCTCGAGGAGGATGGGTTTTGTGGAGTGGAGGAGGATTGTGGGGTCCTTGGTGCTCTCTGAGCTTGGTTACTTTCTTGCAGACGTTTCATTACCCAACTAGGTAACATCATCAGTGCTAGAAGGGAGTGGGGTTTAGGAGGAGGAGGAGGACTGTGGCATCTTTGGTGCTCTCTAAGCTAGATGGTTTTCTTGCAGTCTTTTCATGACTCAACTAGATAGCATCATCAGTGCTAGAAGGGAGGAGGAGGAGGAGGACTGTGGGGTCCTTGGTGCTCTCTGAGCTTGTTACTTTCTTGCAGATGTTTCATGACCCAACTAGGTAACATCATCAGTGCTAGATGGGAGTTTGTAGGTAGGAGGAAGAAGGAAGAGGACTGTGGCATCCTTGGTGCTCTCTAAGCTAGGCAGTTTTCTTGCAGTCATTTCATGACTCAACTACATAACATCATCCATGCAAGAAGGGAATGGAGTTTGTGAGGAGGAGAAGGAGGAGGATTGTGGGGTCCTTGGTGCTCTCTAAGCTTGTTTGTTTCCTTGCAGACATTTCATTACCCAACTAGGTGACATCATCAGTGCTACAAAAGGGATTGGGTTTTCTGCCTGTTTCTATCAAAAGATGCTTGCCTTGCCAATATTGGTTGGACTGTTGTTTTCATACAAGGCTGACCTCTGTTTGCCTAAGACTAACTAGCATTTTGAGGTTGTTCCTGAGCAACTAAGAAATGGGAGAACGTGATTCTTTGAGGCAGGTGTACCTAAAAACCTGACAGAACATTGCATATTATGTATGTCTCCATTACATTATGATTTTTTTTAATATATATATATGAAAAGATTGCCAATCTCAGTTTGTATCTCAGCTTTACAGCCCTCAAGGAATCTTAGAGTTAACTCACATAAAACTGGGAAGGCTCTTAAAGATTCTGCTGTAAATTTAATTGAATACAAACCATCTGCTGCACCCATAATACATTCCATAAAAATAATAATAACAATAATAAAAAAAGAAAAGCGAGAGAGAGTGGGAGGGACAGATAGTGCAAAGTCAGGCAAAGCTGGGTATTTACAAAGCTTTACCAATCACTTCAAGTCAACCTTGCTCTGAAAACGGTGCTCTAATGCCGAGAGAAGGGAAAATATACATCCCCTCCTTTTTTCAATTCATGTCTGATTTGTATCTTTTATCCCGGCTCTTTGATGCATTAATCCCATTGTGAGTCTTAGGAGTGATGAAAAGCCTAATGCAATTTGATGTACTTGGAGGTAATGAATATTTAGTAACCAGATGTTGCATCGCTCAGATATATATATAAATATACACCGAAGCTTCCTGACTATTACTGGGAATAAAACAAGAAAATAAGAAGAAGAAAAAAATCAAGAGAACGAAATGTTTTTTTAGATCTCTTATCTTTGATAAACAGCTAGTCCCCGACTTAACAGCACAACTGAGCTCCATTTTCTTGTTACTAAACAAAACAGTCATTAAGTGAGTTTTCCCCATCTTACAACCTTTTTTGCCACCGTTGTTAAGTGAATCTGAAGGTCGCAAAAGGGATGATGTAATCTTGTCATATGACTACAACCATCATAAATGGGAGACAGCTGCCAAGCATCAGAATTTGGATCATCAATGGTCATAAAATGTGAAAAATGGTTGCAACTTGCTTTTTCCCCCAGTGCCGTTGTAACTTTGAAACGGTCACTGAATGAACCCTTGTACTTTGAGGACTGCCTGTACTAATATGCCTCACAGATGCTCTGTTTTAGAGCGCCATTTCCCAGCATGCTCAGCTTCCAGGTGTATGGACTTCACCTCCCAGAAGCTCCCAACCATCATGGCCACCGTGGAAAATTCCAGAAGTCCACACATGTGGAAATTGAGGCTGAGAGGAAGTGATTAATCTTCCAAGATTAACATGGATCTGAATCTGCCTAAGCTTAATAAGTCTGTCACACTTGGTTCCTCCTTGTGCAATCAAGAAAATCAAGGAAAGGAAAGAAAAAAGAGAAGGGGATATAAATCGGATTAACAATTAATAAATAGCTATCAGGCATACATATATACACCGGCTGCTATGGTTACATGGCTTTTCGGGCCCAATTTCACCCAGCCTTCGAAATCTAGGAAGCATTTTTAATTTAAAATGTTTAACATTTCCCATTAAAAATCTCAAAAATGTTCCACAGTTTAAAAATTTCCTTTCCTTTCCTTTCCTTTCCTTTCCTTTCCTTTCCTTTCCTTTCCTTTCCTTTCCTTTCCTTCCCTTCCCTTCCATCTTACAAGATTCCAGGAGACCACATAAATCTTCAATCAATTCACACATACACACATTTTAAGCATGATCCATGGCTTGCTAACTATTAGAAAGTTATTTCAAATGGTGATTCTGGTTTTTCCTTTTCTTTCTTTTCCTTTCTTTTCCTTTCCTTTCCTATCCCATCCTTTCCTTTCCCTCCCACCCTTTCCTTTCCCTTCTTTCTTCTTCTCCCCTCCTTTCCTTTCTCTCTCCCTCGGTTTACTTTTCTCTCCTTCTTCTTCCTTTCCCCCTCCTCCCTCCCTCCCTGTTTTCTTCCTTCTCCTTCCCTTCCCCTTTTCTTCTTATTTCCTCCCTCCTTCCCTTCCCTCCCTCCCTGTTTTCTTCCTTCTCCTTCTTTTCCACTTTTTCTTCTGATTTCCTCCCTCCCTTCCCTCCCTCCCTGTTTTCTTCCTTCTCCTTCTCCTTCCCTTCCCTTTTTCTTCTTATTTCCTCCCTCCCTGTTTTCTTCCTTCTCCTTCCCTTCCACTTTTTCTTCTGATTTCCTCCTTCCCTTCCCTCCCTCCCTGTTTTCTTCCTTCTCCTTCTCCTTCCCTTTTTATTTCTATTTCCTCCCTCCCTTCCCCCCTCCCTTTCTTCCATGTTAAAATCCATCATATCTCTATTGGGGGAGTGGATATTTCTTGTCTTTCCCTCATCCCCACAAACTCTAGATACTTTAGAAATTCTCTTGGGATTACCTGCTTTTATTTTTACATGGAGGCAGAGTAACTTGGTTTTGATTCCTTTCACCATAATGCATCGCTCTGTTGATCTGATGGTTTGGAGGAAAATGGTAGCCAAGCCCATCCCCATATAACTATATCCATGCTGCTGCCTTACCAAGAGTGGAGAAATTACTGCCTTGCCCTGGGTGCATGGAGAGCCATGCAGCTGGTTGATAAGTTACAGGCTTCTCCCTGGATCCACCACCCCAAACACAGATGTTCAAGGCCCATGAGGAACTTTCCCACCAAGAGGCTTGTATAAATAGCACATCTGTTCAGCAGCTCATGGCGGCACCCGACGGGGAGGGAGGAGTTTATGTACTCTGTTTGCAAAATGTTATGACTTGCTGCTGAGCCTAAAAATAAAAAAAATAAATAAAAAATTTAACTTCATAAAACCCCCAGCTCTCTAGAGAGCACTGCGGATTTGAAGCTGGGCTCCCCGCAACTCTACGTTCTATACACAGCAGGCACGTTTCGTGTTGTTCCCGCACGGCTGGAGTGATATTGTTTTTATGGCCTTAATGATGCTGGGGGCCCTCTCAAGAAGCTACGATTTGGAAGGCGGGGGGGGGGGGGGTTTGANGGGGGGGGGGGGGGGGGGAGTGTTTGAAGAAGAGCAACCGGAGGAAACCAAGACAAAAGAAGTGATCGCAACACAGCCCCTTCTTGCTAAAACGCAAAGAAAGCCTAGCTGGGTGGAAAGACAGAAATGAGAGGTGATGCTAAGAAAGCAAGAAGTGTTTGCCTGGAGAAACAAGTAAAGAAAGAAAGAAATTTAAAAACAGTATATGTGAATTTGGGGATGTGAGAAGGAAGCAGGTAACAGCGATCTGGAAGGGGGGAACGTCGGAAGTCAACAAAGATACAGAATCAGTTTCTTCTTCGTTAATTTTCACGTCACCATAGAAAAAGACATATGGTTGCTTCACAAGTATAATTTTTCTATGTGCCCAGAGGGCTCAATAAATTAAATGTGTAAATACTGGAAGATTTTCTAAATAAATATGTTCTACTAACAACTGCATTGAAATTATAGAGTGGAATGGAACAGAACAGAACAGAATAGAATAGAATAGAATATATGGGATGGGATGGACTGGGATAGACTGGAATGGAATGGAATAGAATAGAATAGAATAGAATAGAATAGAATAGAATAGAATAGAATAGAATAGAATAGAACAGAACAGAACAGAACAGAACAGAATAGAATTCTTTATTGGCCAAGCATGATTGGACACACAAGAAATTTGTCTGTTGATGTTATTACTCTAGAAGGAAGGGTGTATCAATCCCCCTCTCAATTGATACACAATCTCCGCTCAATAGATACACCTGAATAGATTGTCACCAAAAGGTGACACCTTTTCAAGAAGTTCAGTTCTGCAAATGCATCCAGGCCCAACCAGGCCCAAACCCCCTAACTAATGGGACCGTTGGGTTCAGCACCCTGCAAATCACTCATACCAGAGATATATTTCTCTGGAATTTTTGCACAGCATCAGACAAGATAATGTAGCTAAACCTGGATGATCTTGATAGGGTCATGGGGATCCCACTCGAAGGATAGTAATTGTTTAAGAAACACTTTTTTTCTCTCCCAGTGTGGGAACTAGGGATATCAAAGTTGGCAACAAAGCCACAAAGATGATTAGTGGACTGGAGGCTAAAACAAACGAAGAGTGGTTGTGGGAATTGGCCAGGTCTAGTTTAATGAAAAGAAGAACTAGGGGTGACATGATAGCAGTTTTCCAGTATTTGAAGGGCTGCCACATAGATTAGGAGGTAACCTATTCTCCACAGCATCTGAGGGCAGGACGAGAAGCAACAGATGGAAATTAATCCAGGAGAGATTCAACCTAGAACGAAGGAGAAATTTCTTAACAGTCAGAACAATAAATCAGTGGAATGACTTGCCTTCAGAAGTTGTGGGTGCTCCAACACTGGAAATTTTTAAGAAGAGATGTTTGAAATGGGATAGGATTTCCTAGGTCCCTTCCAACTCTGTTATTCTGATACTCTGGCTGGAGAAAGCTCTAAAATTCTTTCTCTGTCCTTCAGAAGTCTATTGTCAAAAATCAGCAGCATTTTTAAGGAATGTGATTTGGATGCGAGGCTAAGCCAGAAGAAATAGGGGCCAGATTCAGCAATACTCTGTAGTCACTCTTAAAGGAAGTCTCCATTTCAAAGAATTATTAATCCTAAACCATAACAGAGGCAATAAAATTGGAGAATTTCTGCCTGAAATATCCCTTTGAGGAGCAGAAAGTAACAGCCCAATTTCATTTGTATCACACAGGCAGATGCAATATCTTGCAAAATTGTGTGATATTAGCTGTACTTGCATATAAGGGGGGAAAAACATTATGTGTTGAAACAGCTTATAATGTCCTAGTTGGCACATAATACTAAATAATAATGGGGAGGCTCACGCATCCCATGCTGAATATTTTTTTTTCCAAAAACAAAATAAAGACTACTGTGCAAAAATGTTGAAATTCAAATCATTTCAAGGACAAAACAGGTCCAGGTTAGTTTGGACACTGTCAAAATAGCCTGTTTTGGAATAAAAATAGCTTTTTCAAGCTCAAGATATTTCAAAGTTGAGATACTTTGCATGATACCTTCATCATAAAGTCAAAATGAGATGGAAGGTAAAAACAAATCTTATAAATAGAACAAAGCATGTTATGGTTTCATGCAACAGGTAAATCGGAGGAGGAGGAGGAGGAGGAGGAGGGGAAAGGAATGATAGACAGAGGAAGTCAGGAAGGAAGGAAAGAATGAAGGAAGGAAGAAAGGCAGGCAAGGAGGAAGAAAGCTAGGAAGGCAGAAAGGCAGAAAGGAGAGAGGGAAGGAAGGAAGGAAATATTTCAGTCATCCCAATTCTCCATTACAATTTTTCTGGTGGCAACAAATACCCAAGGCAGTACTTCATTTCCAAACTTGACAAAAGAATACCATATTGCTTGCTCTCAAAAAGGACTATTAGTAGCAGAAAGTCTTGTAAAAGACTTTTTAAAAAATTTAAGGCCTCCTTACATGCCCCCAGCCCTCCTTTGATTCTCACATTTCTCTCTGCTCCGATCCTCTCTTCAAATCGGTTGTTTTCTAACCTGACAATCGGACATTTGGTCAAGCAGTAGAATCTACGAGTCTCTTGCGATGGTTTGCAACCATAAGTCTGAAGGAGGGCTCTGGGATTAGCCATCGAGCAACCAGCTCTGAAAAAGGTTCAATTTATGACTTGCCATTGGGAAACTATGCTCTGTTTTGCTGATATTCCTAGGTGTCTGTTGGACCTGCACACCTCTGGGCAGAGCTCTGAGATAAGGTAGGTATAGGATCAGTAGCTTTCTGGTGTTTTGAGCCTCCCTTCAATTAACTCTTGCAATCTTACTCTTTTGCGGGAGCAAAATTTGCTTCCAGGCAAAGGATGCAATTTCAAAGCCAGACAATAACAGAAAAGGAAAGAGGGAAAGAGGAGAAGGAGGTGGGAAGGGAGAAAGAGCAGAGATAAATTTGGGAAACTGTTCCAAACAGAACTTCGAGGCAAAGAACAGAAATTTGAAATTTGTCTTGTGAAGAAAGCAAAGCTGGAGAGCACATTCACCCGCCATCTTTTCAGAGCTGGTTTTTTTTTGCCAAGAAAACCAGGGAACTAAAAATATACCCAAGTAACTTTCATTTAACTGGTCCTTCCCCCCCCCCCAAAAAAAGCGCAACCCAAAATCAGTTTGGATTAATCAGATTTTCTAGCAAAGCAACAAAAGGTGTCAGAACTGATGTTCTTTGCGATGTGCAGAATCCGGGAGGGGTAAAATTGTATGATCCTTCCTTCTGGTGTCGTGCAGGCTTGCACTAACATCACTTAGTCACATCACTTAGTTTTCTCGAGAAATGAAAATCACATGACAATTCTCCATCATTTAAAAAAAAAATATCAGGAGTTCCTATTTATAAAGGAAGCCATGTAGAAGAAGAAATAAGCAATAGCGCTTAGATTTATATGCCACTTTACAGTGCTTTTACAGCCCTCTCTAAGTAATTTACAAAGTCAGCTTCTTGCCCCCAACAATCTGGGTCCTCATTTCACCCCTCTTGGAAGGATGAAAGGCTAAGTCAACCTTGAGCCTGGTGACATTTGAACTGCTGAACTGCAGACAGCTGGCAGTCAACAGAAATAGCCTGCAGTATTGCACTCTAACCACTGCACCACCGCGGCTCAGAAAAACAGCAAATGGGGATTCTGAAACCAATAATGACCTCATAAAAACACTGCAACTTCATTGAGCAAGCAGAAAAAACACCTTTGGAGATTGGTTGTCCAAAAAAGTTCCCCAATGAAACCACCCATGTGGGGTCCTTGATACTCCCTGAACTAAATTAAATCACCATCAGTGCTAGGATGGAATATAAGAACCCCCACTTGCTTCAAAGCACTGATGATATTACCTATTTGGGTAGTGAAATGTCTGCAAGAAAATCACGAAGCTCAGAGAGCACCAGGGACCCCACAATTCTCCTCCTCCTCCTCCTCCTCTCTGCAAACCTGACTGCCTTCTAATATTGATGATGTTATCTAGTTGGGTAATGAAATGTCTGCAAGTAAAGAACCAAGGATCACACAGTACTCCTCCTCTTCCTCCTCCTTCTCCTCTCCACAAACCCCATATCCTTCTAGGACTGATGATGTTCCCTAGTTTGGAAATGAAACGTTTGCAAGAAAACCACCAAGCTCAGAGAGCACCAAGGACCCCACAGTTCAACCTTGCTTTTTTCTAGCAAAACAATACATACGCTACCATCATTCTTCCTACCATGCTTGACTTTTTTATATTTAAATTAGTAATGTCAAAACAGGGAAGCTGGCATGTTATTGAATGAAAAGACTCCAAGGATTACTTCCAACAGCATCTCCAGGATCAAAGTTCAGTGGTTTCCTTAGAGGAGGCCATCAAAAGTCGGCTTGTTATTCAGCAGAAGACAAATAGGTAATAGACAGACTGGGAAACGGGTTGGAGAAAGAAGGCTTGTGTGACTATCCCATTCCAGGGGGGCTTGTGTGTGATTGTGTTGACAATACATTCACCACTTTCCACATAGGGGCATGTTTGAGGATCTCTGATTTGGTGCATTTGTGTAATCAACCCAAACTTTAATTGAAAAAATCATCTGAAGAAAATTACAAGATAACCAAGTCAACATCGATAAGAAAAATATTGAATGTCCATAAAGACGATGGTTTGCATCCTTCTAATCGTTTTATCCAAATAAACAGGTGAACAGAATCACAGACCTTGTCACTGTGGTCTAAATATATTTCTGTTAAACATCTGGCCTCACCCAGTTAATTTTGAGATTTGGTGGCAATTTGATTAAAAAGAAAAAAGAAAAGAAGAAGTCATCATCTGAAGGTCATATTTTCCTATTGGAAAACCTGAAGGGGGTTCTGATTGCCAGGCACTTACTTGAAATGAAAGAGAAACAGGCTGAAGAAAAGAAAATGACATTTCGCTCATAGCAGGCTAATCAGGGTGGGGGAAAAAAAGAAAATAAATAGGCAACAGCAGCAGAAAGAGAAATCAACAGAGCCTGTTGGTCTCAAACAGGGAGAAATTGGTGAGGGCCAGAAGGAGGGGAAAAAAATCATTTGAATGGACTTGTGGTAATTTCAGGACTCAGGAGGAGTCAAACACAACCTGTACAAATCGTGAACATCTGTATGAAGAGATCTAAAAAACATACTGGGAAAGAGAGGGATGTAAAATCACACAGCCATGTGTTTAACATGCTTGGATCACGGCAATTCAAAACGGTGTTTACAAGAAGTGGTATCACTGAACCCCACAGTAGAAAACCAGAGGCAGGGGTATACCTGACTGACTTGTTAAGGTAAATCTGATTATAGTGGTCATTTGGAAGCTGATTTGAAGGCAAACTCAACCTTTGAAACACCACACCTCACCGGCAGTCAATAACAATAGCACTTATAAGCCGCTTTATAATGCTTTGCAGCCCTCTCGAAGCAGTTTTATTGCCCCCAACAATCTGGGTTCCCATTTTACTGCCCTCAGAAGAATGGAAGGCTGAGTCACTCTTGAACCAGTCAGGATCGAACTGCTGGCAGTGGGCAAAGTTAGCCAGCAGTACTGCATTCCAACCAGCGTGGCAGAGTAGAGTAGGAATAGGAATTACTTGGTCTGTTGTGTGGATGCTTGTGTGTTTTAGGGGGCAGGGAATTTTGGTGGGTGGGGGTGTGTTAGGGGCTTGTCATGTGTGTGTGCATGTTGGGTCTGGTCTCTGGGTGTTACGTGAATTTTGTTGTATATACTGTGTATATACAGTACGTACAATGACAATAAAGTATTATGAATAGGAATAGGAATAGTAGAGTAGAGTAGAGTAGAGTAGAGTAGAGTAGAGTAGAGTAGAGTAGAGTAGAACAGAACAGAACAAAATACTTATATACCACTTCAGAGTGCTTTACAACCCTCTCTAAGCGGTTTCCCAAGTCATCTTATTGCCCCCAACAATCTGAGTCCTCATTTTACCAACCTTGGAAAGATGGAAGGCTGAGTCCACCTTGAGCTGGTCTGAGTCAAGCTGCTGGCAGTTGGCAGAGTTAGCCTGCAATACTGCATTCTAATCACTACACTGCCACAGCTCAAATATAGATAGATAGATAGATAGATAGATAGATAGATAGATAGATAGATAGATAGATAGATAGATGGATGGATGGATGGATGGATGGATGGATGGATGGATGGATGGATGGATGGATGGATGGATGGATGGACAGATGATTGAGAGATACCAATAGCACTTAGACTTATATATCATAGTCCTTTACAGCCTTCTCTAAGCAGTTTACCAAGTCATCTTATTGCCCCCAACAATCTGGATCCTCATTCTACCAATCTCAGAAAGATGGAAGACCAATCAAATAAACAACATCCTTAATGAAGGAACTATCAGGACAAATAAACTAACAGGAAACAGCAGCCTAATCAAAAAAACTACCAAGAAGACAAGGGCAAGCCATTAGTGCATAAAAATAAGAGCAAACCCCATTCCCTACTAGCCCTGATAATGTTACCAAGTTATTACCTCCTCCTCTTCTCCGCAATCCCTACAACCCTCTAGTGCTGAAGATGCTACCTAGTTCGGTAGTGAAATGCCTGCAAGAAAACCACCAAGCTCAGAGAACACCAATAGTTATGAACATAAATATCTGATGAAGTGAGTGCTCTAACCTAAGCTTCCTCAACAGCACGAAGCCAAGTCCTCATCCCGATAAACCCCTTTTATTTAATTTACAATGAATTTCCCCTCCAACAAAGTCCTGGCCAACAGTCTTTCAACTAACTGTTGAAGGGCCTTCAATGCAGAGCACTCGTCAGAACTTTCCTCAGACTCCAGGACTGGCCCCAACCTCCTCACTGTCTGAGTCTGCCACCAGCTCTGCTGTTGGGCCACATCAGAAAAGGTTCTAGTTTAGAATAGTATTTGTTAGTCCTGATTTTGACCTACCAGAAACCCACAAGGCTGTCGTCTATAATGGTTAAGGGGTTGATTTATCTTAGAATGGGTCCATGCCTTGCATGACAGCCATGGTCCATCAGACAACCATACCTGAGAGTTCCAACCAGGTGCACTTATCCATCATCACAACACAAGAACTTGCTTTCTGATAGTTGCACCCAGTTGTAGAAGCCTCCTCATTTGCATAGCTTTCCATCAAGACATTAATGTATTCAGGTATTTATCGAAGTCGGAGAAACCGCCATGTTCCGTAACTGCTGCGTGTTAGCAAAGTTAGTCTTGTTACAGTTTATGCTTGCATGACTTTATTTGTAGAGTGATCTGCTTTAATTTTTAATTGTCAGTTACTCAAGGGAGTTGGTGCTCTGCAGCCAGAAATGTGAGACATCGATAAATGAGAATTGTTTTGGCAGAAATGTTTTGGATGCAGACAAAGGAGCCAAATCAAGATGGTAAATATCCAGGATTGAGCATGTTGCAGTCATAAAATTGTTTTAAAAAGAGCAAAAATGTGACAGCCGCAGTTTTTAAAAATTGGGTGAGGATTGTGTTTGGAAAGAGAAGTGAAATGAATTATTGTAGTTCAACACAGGAAGCAAAATGTTCTCTTTTTGGGGGGGGTTTCCTAACAATTTTGTTGCTGGGAGCACAATCCTGCCTAAAGAAATGTGATTAGAGCATTAACTTCAATTCATAGGAGGCTAAAAGAGAAGGAGTGGGGGCAGGGCAGAGGGAGAAGGAGAAGGAGAAGAAGAAGAAAGGCAAGGGGGAAGAGAAAGGCAAGACGGGGAGATACAGAAGGAGAAATACAAGGAGAGGGAGAAAGACAAGGAGATGCAGAAGGAGAAGGACAAAGAGAAGGAGAAGAAAGACAAGGAGAAGGAGACACAGAAGGAGAAGGATATGCAGAAGGAAAAGGAGAAAGACAAGGATATGCAGGAGAAGAAGAAAGACAAGGGGAAGGAGAAAGGCAAGAAGGAGGAGATGCAGAAGGAGAAAGACGAGGAGAAGGAGAAGAATATGCAGAAGGAGAAAGACAAAGACAAGGACAAGGACACAGAAGGAGACGTGGAAGGAAAAAGACAAGGAGAAGGAGAAAGACAAGGAGAAGGATAAAGAGACACAGAAAGACAAGGATGCAGAAGAAGAAAGAGAAGGATCTTAGCACAGCACAGCTTATCCAGCAATATTGACTGGCAGCTGCTACATCATGAAATGCAATTTTGATACTTAGTGACCCCATAACTCAAAGCACCAGAAGCAAAAGATGAGCAATCAAGACCAGATATTGCTCCCTGTCTGCAAACTCACTGGTAAAGCCAATTGCTTTCAAGAGATCGGCTGCAAGCAATGCAAAATACACCACCAGCACAATAATGAATAGAAATAGCCTCAGAAGGGCCTTCCTGTGGCAAAGGCCACTCCCACAGATGCAAGTTTGGGGTGGGGAAAACCTCGAAAGAATCTCATTTGAGCCCCTTCAATTTCCACTCCAAACGTAACCCAATAAGCTGCCCATAAAAGCAAGAGAAAATAGCAAGCCAATTCTTTAATAAGAAGGCAAGCTATATAGAATTCTCTTTAGTAATTGTGCAGCTGCAAAAGCTGTTCCATAATTCTAAGAGCAGAACACTACTTTTCTGGTAATAACTAACAGTGGGACCTGACAGTGACATTCTGGGTAAATACCAGAGGGGGTATTCAGGGGGAGTTCTGACCGGTTCTCCAGAACCGATAGTGGAAATTCTGAGTAATTCAGAGAACTGGCAAATACCACCTCTGACTGGCCCCGCCAACCCCATCTTTTCTCTGCCTCCCATTGAGTCTCAGCTGATCTGCTGACTCTTCTTTGGTTGCCCTGCATCGAAGAACAGAGCTGGAAAGCAGGTTAGTGGGGTGGGGAGGGAATGGGGATTTTGCAGTGTCCTTCCCCTGCCATGCCTACCAAGCCATGCCCACCAAGCCACACCATGCCCACCAAGCCACGCCCATAGAACCAGGAGTAAAAATTTTTGAATCCCACCACTGGTAGATATGTCTACCATCAAGGTCTCCATCAAAAAGGCCAAGTATGGTAGGTCCTGGAGACATCGTACTAAGTCTCACACGAGAGGTTGTGTCTATGATTCCCTGCATCTTTCATCTTGGTCATTTGGAGGTGTGGCTCCGGAGGTTGGGGAAGGGCAGAGGCCAGCTGGGCAGTCAGAGGAAGAACCAGGCCCATCCCCTCTGCATCCTAGGACACGCAGGGAGGAAGGAAACAATTTGGCTTACGAGAGAGGAAGTGGCCATGATCCCCCTCATTGGTTGCAGTTGGGGAGAATCATATATAAGAGAGACGATTACAACACAGTGTTGCTAGAAGCCAAGCGTGTGTTATTTTGGGCTGAAGTTATCTTGGTTGGCATCCTTCCAACAGACTCTGCCTTGTTATCTCCTTGAAGTTGGTAATTACTTATTCTGGTCCATTGTGGAAATTCTTTCATTGTAGTTTGTTTTAATTTTTTATTTCACCTCTGTCTGCTCATTAAGTTTGGACTGTATTGCTTTCTTTTGAACATTATTTTTGAGTACTTTTTATCTCCAACTGAGAATTATTGAACAGTGGGGCCAAGTTGGAGGCATTAAAAGACATTTATTTATGCTTTGGATTTTGTTACGTTTGTGTTACACTCAGGATCATCACAAAAGCATACTACCTGCTCAGTCATGCAAGTTGGTCTCCTATGAATCGTGGTTTCCAGGACTATAAGCACCATACTCCAGACATCCAAAGCACACAAAACAAGTTTGTTCAAAGCCAAAATGAAATCTCTGAAGAAGTGCCAGATTCTGGGACGATGTTCCAAAACAAAACAGCAAAAACACCAGGAAGCCAAGCTAGCAAAGTCTAACAAGAACCATAAAAGCCCAGAAGCAAATTCTGTCATGTTCCAACACTGATTTTTCCCTCGCCCCCCGTTGCATAGCTACTGACATTTCCTTAAACCATTTCGAACGGATTCTTCTCCTTTAATCTCATTTTCAAAAATGGAAATCAGGATCTCAAGATGAGAAAAAAGAAGAAGAATAGGGAGAGGAAGCAGGGCCAGAAACCATGGGAATGTTACTGAGCAAAAAATAAAATAAAAAAAATAAATGGAGAGATTTTTAGAAAATGCAGCCACCCAGCGAGTGAGCAAGCGAGCAAAAGTGACTGTTCAAAGCATAGCCAAACCAGTATTATTATTACTAACACAGCTGTTCCAAGGCCTGTCTGTTTCCATAATTCGGGCAAACAGCCACAGAAATCTTCATAACAAACAACGGAGAAATACAAACACCAGGTTGGTGGAACGAGCAAGCCGTAAGTTACTCTGCCGACAAATAAGAAAAATACCACACAACATAGCAGGCTTTCACCTCCATCGTCAGTGCAATGTTTACTTTCCAAGAGGCAAGCTTTGCACAAATTTTACCTAGGCACCTTGACAACAAGTCCAACCTTTGCAAAGATGAACGCTGAAGGACGCTGTTGAATTCATTCTGCAATGAACAGAGGATGGCTTTAGAAATGCATTCTTCAAAGACAGAGTCAACGGCTCGCCATAAAGTGGGCATCCTTCTCCGCTTCCCCCTCTCAAAATCTGCCTTCCCATGAGGCAAATTGCTGGGGGAAATCACATGCCACTGACCAACTGACCCTTTGAGCTATCTCCTCTTGCTTCCTTCTGAAAGTTTTCTGCCATCCCCCACTGAACAACGCAAATAAAAGCCATTTTAATTGTGAACACTGTGTCTTGAGGCCAACAGCTAAAAAGGATGTGAAATGTAAGCTTGGGAAAGATCTTGAGATGCTCATCAGATGCATCAGCCTAGAAGACCAAAGAGAGTCATTAAGAGTTGCTCAGTCACTAACTTGTGTCCGACTCTCCATAACCCCATGGACCACAGCACACCAAGCCCTCCTAACTTCCACTGTCTCTCAGATGTTGCCCAAATTCATGTTCATTGCATGGATGACACTATCTAACCATTTCATCTTCCGTCGTTGCCTTCTCCATTGGCCTTCCATCTTTCCCAACATCTGGGTCTTCTAACCAAAAAGTCCTTTCTTCTAACCTGGAAGTAAGGAATCTATGGAGATTCTCAGTCTTCCATCCAGGTCATGGTAGTCACTACAGGTGCTTTTTCAGGAGACAACTGGACTTCCTTGTTTTTCCCATGAAGATGTTTCGCTTCTCATCCAAAAAGCTTCTTCAGCTCTGACAGGATGGTGGGAAATGGAAGGCTTTATATTCCTTGCAGACAGCAGGTCATTTGCATCCTTTTAGAGGATGTAGATAAACCTCCAAGTGGCCTCAATGACTCTCTAAAAAAATGCAAATGGACAGCTGTCTGCAAGGAATATAAATTCTGGGCTCAGTTGTGCTCGTAAGTTAAGGCCAATCTGTACTGGTAGGTAAAACTGGAGGTTTTCAAAAGAGAGCAGAGCCAGTTATAATTAGACTCAGCATCCTACGTATAGTTAACTGCAAATGGAAAAACATCCCTGACAGTTTCCAATTGCCTCTTTTGTCTCCTTTGAAAAGCTGAAGCAAATCTTTACAGCAGTAACTGTAAGAGGGGATCTTGGAGTCTGAGTGGACAACCAATTCAATATGAGCCAACAGTTTGCAGCGTCAGCCAAAAAAGCCAATGCAATCCTAAACTGCATTAACAGAGGGATGCAGTCAAGATCACATGAGGTCCTACTATCACTCTATAAAGCCTTAGTCAGGTCACACCCAGAGTACTGCATCCAATTTTGGTCACTACATTATAAAAAGATGCTGAGACTCTAGAAAAAGTGCAGAGAAGAGCAACCCGGATGATTAGGGAACTGGAGGTTCAAACATATGATGAATGGTTGCAGGAACTGGACCTGGCTAGTCTAGTGAAGAGAAGGACCAGGGGAGACAGGATATCAGTGTTCAAATATTGAGGGGCTGCCACAGAGAGGAGGAAGGGGTCAAAGCTATTTTCTAAACCACCCGAAGGCCAGACGAGGAATAATGCATGGAAACTGATCAAAGAGAGATTCAACCTAGAAATAAGGAGGAATTTTCTGACCTTGAGAACCATCAACCAATGGAACAAAAATTGTGGAAGCTTCATCCCTGGAAGCTTTCAAGAAGAGACTGGACTGCTATCTGTCAAAAATCTTGTAGGATCTCCTGTTTGAGTGGCAGGTGGGGGTTGGACTAGATGACCTACAAGTTCATCGCCAGCTCTGTAATTCTCTAAAAGCAATCAGGCTGTAGATATATTCCATAGAACATCTCTGGGCTGTATCTGCTGTGCAAGGAGAATAGACTATCGGTTCATGGGGAAAATTTGTTTTCTGCCTCCTCCCAGCCAGAATTCTGGTTATCTTTCTGAATTATCAATAGTGTGTGTGCACAGAGAGCACCTATCTCTAAGGAAATGAAGGGGAAAGCTGTTGGGGAGATAAGGAACTGGCTCTGTATAACTCCACCTCTGCGTCCTCAGAACATAAATTTGATGCCACTGGAGTTCTTATCTCTTCATCATCGTGCCAATCCCCAGCTGATACCCACCCACGTCTGGTTTGTCATCCTGATTTGCTTTCTAAACAAAACCTTTGTTTCTGGATTTCACAGAAGGGAGCATTAAAATCCATCTAGATTTAATCAGTAGCTCGCCCTTGGGGAATTCTCTCTCTCCTGATGTTAGATTTACATGTCTCTGGTGCCGTATGCAGCCATGCCTCTGCCCTGCTTCTTAGCTGGAGATGGCATTCAAACCAGAGGTGGGTATTCAGCCAGTTCTGACCAGTTCTGAAGAACCAGTAGGGTAAATTTTGAGTAGCTTGGAGAAGTGGCAAATCCCACCTCTGACTGGCTCTGCCCCCATCTCTTCTCTGCCTCCTGAGTCCCCGCTGATTGGCTGGGTCTCCTTTGATTGCCCTGCACTGGAGAACAGAGCTGGAAAGCAGGTTAGTGGGGTGGGGAGGGAACGGAGATTTTTGCAGTATCCTTCCCCTGCCATGCCCACCAAGCCACGCCCACAGAACCGGCAGTAAAACTTTTTGAATCCCACCACTGATCCAAACGGTATCACTTTGAAGATGTTTTGGGAGTTCTAGGGAATGCATAGAGCCCCTGCTTGGTGGCAAAAGCCATTGTGAGATTCCAACATTGCTGATTTAAGAAGAAAAAAACTCTTTCAAATCAACACACACTAAATTAAACTAACTTTCTGTGGGACCCTTGGTGTTCTGAGCTGAGAGGTTGGTGTTTAGCACTGATGATGTTCCCTAGTTTGGTAAAGAAATGTCTGCAAAAAACCCCACCCAGTTCAGAGCAACAAGGACCACACAGTCCTCTTGCTCCACTATCTCCTCCTCCTCCTCCTCCTGATGATGATGATGTCACATACTTGGACAATGAGAAGTCTGCAAGAAAACCATTCAGCTCAGAGAGCACCAAGGACCCCACAGTCTCCCTCCTTCTCCTCCTCCTTTTGCACTGATAATGTGACCTAGTTGGGTGATGAATTGTCTTCAAGAAAACCACCAAGATCTCTTCCTCTCTTTTTCTCTCTCTCTCTCTCTTTCTTCCTCTTTCTCCCCTTTCTCTCTTCAAAATGTTACAAAAATTGCACCAAGTAACAGCGAGAAACTTCCATTTGCTGACACTGTCCAGTCTCTGATTTCCCTGAATTGAGAAGGGAATATCAACACACTGTCTATAAGCCACAATCATTTCTTTTTCTTTTTTTATTTGAGAGTTAGGGTTATCCCTCCCCACCTCCACCTTATTCCACTTGTAAAGCACACATAAACTTAAAACCATATGGGCTCACATGTTCAAATGGACAATAAGAATGTAGACCATCCACCACCTTCTTATCCATGTTCCAGGGGAGATTTCCACCTATTGTCTCTCCCTTTTATTTCAAGATTTCCTACCCTGCTAAGAACATTTACTATTCAAAATGTCTGCACATTGATTCCACCCTGCTATCTGAGAACAAGAAAGGGCATTTATTATTCAAATCTTAAAGCCCATTGATTCTTGATTCAATAGCTTGCATCTTCCATGAGTTGGCCAGCTCTGCTTATCCCGCAGAAAGTAGGATTGTCAAAGGGTATTTGATAAAAACCAGAGTATTTCTGAAAATTAGGGGAAGCTAAGACAGATATTGAAGATAAATCCTTCTTCCTCAATCCAGAAAGGAGTCAGATAAAAAGTACTGAAAGCTCTCAGTGCAATACTGGGTACCCATGTTTTCTGCAGAACACCGCTGAGTCCTTGTTCTGAAGAATATCATGTTAACTCAAATGTCCTTTCGTGCATTTTTTTTATATTCCAGGCTGGAACGCTTAGAAAATATTGTCCGTTGCTGTTTCCGAATAACTGAATGTGTTAATGTATTATTGTTTTAAAGCTTACAGGACTCTTAACGCAACAGCCCAGACCTTTGTACAATCTAAAATGAAAGATATATATAATCACTGTTGTCCCAATACAGAATGAACAATATACAATGTGTAGCAATGCGGTGTTTGTGCCCAAGACTGTAACTTCATTTTTACTCACACAAGAGAGTGGTGCTTTTGGGCTTCTAGGACCATAATTATAAATTGTCCTTTGTCCACTATTGGTTGGAGTAAACAGCATTCTCTTTGGACACTAAACATTCATTATGGAAGAAGCATAGTGCCAATTACTACTAAGCCTAAAGAATCCCATGGTGTCTGTTTTAACCAACTAGACAACTAGAACATCCATAACTTGAGGCCAAAATGTCTAATTCATTACAAAGCTTTACAAAAGAAAAAGTTAGTCCAGGCTCTTGCTGAGACCAGCCAACTGGTACTGTAAATCTTTAAAATAGGAAACTGCCAAGACAAAACACATCTTGCACCCTCCCCTCTCCAAAAGGATACTCCAGCAATAATATTAATAGTAGCAGTAATACTAATTGGAATAGTGAATTCTAACTCTGCAAGATGGTGGTCCACCAGCACTTGAGGGAGCTGTCACAAAATCAGAAGTCAACCCCTTTTCTTCCTTTTCCCCTCCTTTTCTGCACTCTTCCCTTCCTTATTTTTCCTACTATTTGTTTTCATACACTTTGTATTTTATATTATAAACAAAGAGAGAATTTGGTGCAATGAAGAATGTCTCATCTGTAGCAACCTTCCTCTTTTCCTCTGTGGTTAGCCATCCCTATCCTGGTCAGATTTGGAGCAAGTTCTGAAGACCTTACATGAATCCATTTCTGTTGTCGTGGTCCACCAGCAGAGCTGGCAGCAGACTGTGAGGAGGTTAGGGAGGAGCATGGGCCAGTCCTGGAGTCTGGGAAAGGCTCTGATCACTGACAGTCTGATCAGACAGTCATCAGCTGCCTTCGGAGTTGGACATCAGTGAGGAAGAAGAACAGCTGGAGCCTGTTCCCAGTGTGAGCATGCACAGAGCTGCCAGAAGAAGGGAATAGATAAGGAACAAGGGTCAACTTAGTCATGAAGCTACAAGTGGATGATGAATGGCCCCTCCCAGAGAGAATAAAAGAGGAATGAAAAGGGAGTGGGGTTTTGCAGGAGACAGTTCATTTGGGTGAAGATCTGTTCCTGCATTCTTGCCAACTATTGTCTGCTACAGTGTGGCATCTGAAAGATATCGGCCTGGCAACTCTCCAAGCCTGATAAAGCTCTGTAGTTGTTCAATCTCTTGAAAGATTGTTGGCTGGGACTTTGCTAGAGAGAAATTCACTGGAAACTAAATAAAAGGGGTTTAACAGGACAAGGAGTCAGCTTCGTGCTGTTGGGGAAGCCTAGGTCAAAACAATTTGTCCCAACAAGGTTCAAGTTGGAACTGACCTCTCTATTCAGCATCTCAGAGAATTGCTTCTGGTTATTGGGGAAAGAATTCTCCAGAAATGAAAAACAATTCCAATTATGCTTCTTTAATTAAATTTTTGCTACAAACATTTTTTTCCTATCAATCAGTTTGGGAAATAATACACCCTACAGCTGCTTAGAAATGTTTTCAACACATGGATTCGCTTTGTTCTCTTTTTCATTTTTTTTTATCCCCATTAGAAATCTGGCTGCTTTCAAAGGTAATTGATTCACATGAGTTTAATTGAAATATTTATATCTAAATGGGATGAAATCATATCCACACGTAATGGGCTATGTCAATTTTGCCCCTAAGGATCACATATTTCCTGTTTTTAAGGAATTGGTCTCCCACTGAAGGGAGACACAGACAAACCCAACAGCCCCTTTTATAGTGTGCTCCTAACACACACACACCCCCGTGAACTAGCATTTTTAAATAGAACTATCACAGCTTCATTTGAAAATGCCTAAGCAGGACTCAGGGTGACATCACAGCAGTTTTCCAATATTTGAGGGGCTGTCCCCAAAGGGGAGGGGGTCAACCTATTTTCCCAATTACCTGAAGGCAAGACAAGAAGCAACGGAGGGAAACTAACCAAGCAGAGAAGCAACCTGGAATAAAGGAAAGTTTTCCTAAAACGTGAGAACAGTCAGTGGAACAATCAGTGTCTCCAAAAGTTGTGAGTGTTTCAACAGTGGAAGTGTTTAAGAAGTCTCCTGCCTGAGCAGGGGGTTGGACTAGAAGACCTTCAAGGTCCCTACCAACTATGTCCGTCCGTCCTTCCTTCCTTCCTTCCTTCCCCTTCTGTCCTTCCCTTCCCTTCAATCATCTCTCCTTCCTTCCTTCCTTCCTTCTCCTTCTGTCCTTCTCCTTCTGTCCTTTCCTCCCCTTCAATCATCTCTCCTTCCTTCCTTCCTTCCTTTACTTCCTTCCTTCCTTCTGTCCTTCTCCTTCTGTCCTTCCCTCCCTTTCAATCATCTCTCCTTCTGTCCTTCCTTCCTTCTGTCCTTCCCTCCCCTTCAATCATCTCTCCTTCCTTCCTTCCTTCCTTCCTTCCTTCTGTCCTTCCCTCCCCTTCAATCATCTCTCCTTCCTTCCTTCCTTCCTTCCTTCTTTCCTAGATTGGTAAAATGAGGAGCCAAATTGTTGGGGCTGCACAAGACCCTTCCTCCTAGCAAGGCAGTGATCCACAAAGGGGTCTTCAGAGCTCCAAGACAACAATTTGGTGACATGAGAGAAACGGCCAGGAACAGCCTTTTTTCCCTATTTCCCCCTCTCCCCCAGCTTATCAGTGCCCCCTAAATTATTCTGCCTTTTATCTCCACACCCCAGGGAAGCTTTCATTGGAAGATTTACCTTTGTCCTTACTGCTGCTGTCTCTCTTGTCTATATTTATATGCCAAATAAAAATACTTTATTATTCAGATGATGCATGGCTAGGCTGGATGTGCCTCTGAGGATTCTTTGCAGAACCCATAAAATTGCACCAGCGTTAAGAGGCTGAGATCGTGAAGAGAGGAAAGCAGAATAACAGAACAACAGAGTTGGAAGGGACCTTAGAGGTCTTCTAGTCCAACTAGAAGAGGCAAGCTAGCCAAAGTGCTTACTTGCATCTTATTTGGGGGAGGAGGGGAATCCAGTAATGTTTTTCTAAATGGGTTTAACAGAATAATAACAGAATTGGAAGGAAGGAAGGAAGGAAGGAAGGAAGGAAGGAAGGAAGGAAGGAAGGAAGGAAGGAAGGAAGGAAGGAAACCATTAACTGGTCAGGATCAAACTTCTGGCTGTGGAGGATTTTGGGATCCTTGGTGCTTACTGAGCTTGGTGGTTTCCTTGCAGATATTTCATTACCCAACTAGATAATATCAAGCGAGGAGGAGGAGGAGGACTATGAGGTCCTTGGTACTTTCTGAAGTTGGCTGTTAACAATACATCATATTCTGACAGTCATTTGGAAGATGCCTTCTCTGAATTGCAAAAAACTACCCCCTCCCCCAAAGCTCTCAGAATCCCATCCTGTTCCCAAAAACTGACTTCTGTGCAGCCGTCATAGCTCCTGCATGACAAATGGATGGAGTGTCAATCCTTCGGCCGATCCCCATGGATGGTTTCATTAAGCGAACAAATTCAAGCTCAAGTTTGCATCCCTTTGACACTGGGGGAGCCGGTCCCTCTCTGTCCCCCCCCCCCCGGGTCTGAAGCCCAAAGCTGTTTCCTTCCCTGCGTTTGGAAGAGATAAAACCAAGGAGACGCCACGTTTGCGGCTTTCAATCCACCAGCCCATCAAGGACCATCTGTCCCTGCACAGGGCATGCACAGCTCAGCTTGGCAGGCTGCTCCTTGCTTAGAGCAAAGAGAAACTCTTCCCCTGGAGCAAAAGGAAAGGATGAGTATTAAATATATAAATATATAGATATAGATAGATATCCCGGCAGGACACCCACACCTGTAGCCCCTTTTGAGGGGTGGATAGAATGGAATGGAATGGATAGAAAGAGGAAGAGGAGGAAGAAGAAGAGGAGGAGGAAGAGGAGGAGAGGATGATGATGAATAGAATTAGAATTTATAGAATGGAATGGAATGGAATAGAATGGAACATAGAATAGAATAGAATAGAATAGAATAGAATATTGGAATGAAGAATAGGATAGGATAGGATAGGATAGAAAGAGGAGGAGGAGAAGGAGGAGGAATAGAATTTGAATTTATAGAATGGAGTGGAGCGGAAGGGAAAAGGGAAGGGAAAGGAAGAGAACAGAACAGAACAGAACAGAATAACAAAGTTGGAAGGGACCTTGGAGGTCTTCTAGTCCAACCCACTGCCTAGGCAGGAATCCGTACACCACTTCAGACAAATGATTATCCAATGTCTTCTTAAAAACTTCCAGTGTTGGAGCAATTCAGAACTTCTGGAAGCCAGTTGTTCCACTGGTTAATTGTGCTCCCTGTTAGGAAGTTTCTCCTTCATCCAAGGTTGCTTCTCTCCTTGGTTAGTTTCCACCCATTGCTTCTTGTCCTGCCTTTGGGTGTTTTGGAGAATAGCTTGACCCGCACTCTTCTTTGTGGCAGCTCCATTAGAATTTAGAAAGACAAAATGATGCCCCTCCTCAAGAAAAATCAGTTGAGAGAATCCGAGAAAGACTAACACGGTTTTAAATGGCCCAGCAGCATCCTTCTGGCTGGACATGTTTTTTGTTTTAAAGAAACTAAGCCTCCGAAGAAACACTCCTGAATGCAAAAGTTCTCCACATCCACAGAACCTGGTTTGCAACCAGTTTCCCCTCCTGAGACAGGATGCTGGCCAACGCACAGGCACGAGATGCCTTTCATGGGTCTTTGCAAAGCTATAAACCGGCCTTGTACCCTCTCCAAATGGACCAGGATGCTTCATAATTCATTCTCTCTCGCCGGATAGACAGGGGATGCTGGCTACGCGCCTCTCGGAAAGGAAGGAGAAAATGATAGCTTTGGGAATGAAGGAGAGGCAGATGGCAAGCCAGCTTCTCTAAGCAACAGTTATGTTTCCAGGCTAGTTTTTCTCCAAGGCTACTTAAGGTTGAGCAAGTTACACCATCCAAGACCTTTAAAGACACCACAAATCAATTCTTTGAGTTTCTTGAGTGTTTCTTGCCAAGGATGAACATGCAGCTACTTCCTAGGAAACTTTATAGCTAGTTGTATTAAATTTATATTCACTGATAAAGGGAGACTAGTATAGATCTATTTCAAGCTATTTAGCTCTCATCAACTAGCCATACCCTTGTGGGAAGCGACTGTGAAGCCCCCTGGATTGGGGTTGAAAGGCAAAAGCAGAAGCTGTGTGGTCCATCCAGAGGGGGTATTCAGCTGGTTCTGACCAGTTCTGGAGAACCGGTAGTGGAAATTTTGAGTAGTTCAGAGAACCAGCCAATCCCACCTCTGACTGGCCCCGCCAACCCCATCTATTCTCTGCCTCCCATTGAGTCCCAGCTGATCGGCTGGGTCTTCTCTGGTTGCCCTGCACAGGAGAACGAAGCAGGAAAGCAGGTTAGTGGGATGTAGAGGGAATGGGGATTTTACAGTATCCTTCCCCTGCCATGCCCACCAAGCCATGCCACACCCACAGAACTGGTAGTAAAAAAATTGAATCCCACCACTGGCTCCATCCCATATTAGGATAAGTTTCAGCCTTGGAAGCCAAATTTTACTTGGTAGCTTCGAGGTTGCCACATTTAGTGCCTGGGAAATTGGGAGTGGGGATTTCATATTAAAGTAGATGGAGAGACACAACAACATTCTTTTCTCAGAGAGCCAAGGACAGGTTGCCCTGCACCTGAAGAGGAGTGTCAGGAGGGATGACTCGATTTGGGTTGAGGATTGATTGGACCATGTCATGGGCTGATGGGTACAGGGTATGGATCTTTGATTTCTCTTTTGGAGGGAGGGAAAACCCAGAACTCTCAGATTTGAGTTTTCCCAGATGCGTCAATAGGACAACTTTAATAAAATGGAACTTTTGAGGAAATGCTTGTCCCAGAGTTTATTGGTTTGGAGTTGGTTAGTTGGAATGCTGACAATAAGATGGAGTCCATCTTATCCAACATGACATCAAAAGATGTTGAAACTCTGGAAGGAGTGCAGAGAAGAGCAAGCAAAAATGATTAGGGGGCTGGAGGCTAAAACATATGAAAAACAGGTGCAGGAACTGAGTATGTCTAGTCTAATGAAAAGAAGGACTAAGGGGAGACATGATAAGCAGACTTCCAATATTTGAGGGGCTGCCCCAATGAAGAGGGGGTCAAGCTATTCTCCAAAGCACCTGAAGGCAGGACAAGAAGCAATGGGTGGAAACAAATCAAGGAGAGAAGCAACCTGGAATTAAGGAGAAACTTCCTAAAAGTGAGGACAGTTAACCAGTGGAACAGCTTGCCACTAGAAGTGGTGGGTGCTTCATCACTGGAGGCTTTTAAGAAGAGACTGGACAGTCATTTGTCTGAAATGATATAGGGTCTCCTATTCAAGCAGGGGGGAGGCTAGAAGATCTCTAAGGTCCCTTCCAATTCTCTTATTCTACATCCCATGTTCTACATTCTCTCTTCCTATCTGCTTCCTAATGCCAAATATCACAGGTCTGGCTTTCATTTATTTTTTTTCCCCTTGCAGTATTTTTATACCTCTACTCTGAGATCATAACATCGGCTTTTATTGTCCAGTTGATATACAGCTAGTGCAGCCGAAAATGAAAGTGTGGTTGCAAAGAGAATTTTACCTCTTCAAAAAAAGCTCCATTTGTTTTTTTGTTTTTGTTTTGTTTTGTTTTTTGCTTCATGGCTATCTCTTCATGTAAATCCTATTATCCATTCTTGGGGACTTTAATTCCAAGTTCTTTACCAGCAGTGATTGCTTTGGAAAAAAAGAAGAAGGAGGTAGCATTAATTCCAAATTAATTATAATTTTCCATCCTTATAATATTATAATTATTTATAATTTATTATATATATGTGTGTGTGTGTGTGTGTGTGTGTATGTGCTGTTCATCTTCCTTCGGGTATTATCCCACGTCATTGTAGTGCTTTTAAAGTTGTAGCAACGTTTCAGCAGAATCTCATCTGCCATCATCAGGCTTCTGTATGGAGTTTGTATGTGGGTCCGGGTCTCACAGCTGTTGGTTTTAAGTTTGAGGCTAGCCTATCCTGATTGGTTGGGAGTCTTGGTCTGTGTTTATTGGACTTGGAGTTTGTTTGGTGTTTCTGGTGTTTCTAGAAAGGATGTAAGGCATACTTGCTTTTCTAGCCAAGTAAACTCTCTCATCTTTGTACCAGTCCCAAAAAACAAGCAGGAAAACTGAAAACAAACAACCACTTCACAAATGGTTGGCACAACATAGGAGAACAAACCCATTACCGGTCCATCTGCATTTGAAAGATAAAGTCCATTCTTTTGAAGACAGCAAAGTCCACATTCTGGACAGGAAGGGCTACTGGTTTGAAAGAGGTGTCAAAGAGGCTGTCTAGAGTAGAATAGAGTTGGAAGGGACCTTGGAGGTCTTCTCGTCCAACCTTTGCACAAGCAGGAGATTCTATGCCATTCCATAAAAGTGGCTGTCCAGTCTCTTCTTAAAAACCTCCAGTGATGGAGCAGCCACAACCTCTGGAGGAAAATTGTTAATTGTGGTTAATTGTTCTCAGGAAATCTCTTCTTAGAAGATCCTAGAACTAAGGAGCTTCTCTCCTTGAATAGTTTGGATTGGCTTGCCTTCAGAGCTTCATCTCTGGAGGCTTTCTAAAAGAGACTGGACAGCCATTTGTATGAAATGTTGCGAGGTCTCCTGCTCATACAGGGGGTTGGTCTAGAAGGCCTCTGAGGTCCCTTCCAACTCTATTATGCTATTGTGCAATGGGTGTCAGCATCATTGCACTGCCCCTAAAAAAAGTTCTACCTTTCGTTGCATAAGATGGTCTCCAGCCTGCCTGGCTGTCAAAATTGGCATTCAATCACAAATTAATTGAAAAGGGGAAAAGTCTTCCTAATTTTCAGATTAGGGTACGTGGAGAAATATTTAGAGGAATAAAAAGGTGCATAGCACAAAATAACACTATATTCCTAGTAGTCTGCAGTCCCCATGGCTTCCCACAACCCAATGGGATTTCATGTGGGTTTTACATTGAAGAAATGGATATGAATCAAGGAAAGAACCAATCTAGAAGAAATTTTCTGACAGTGAGCACAAATAACTAGTGGAACAATTTGCCATTTAGATGTTGTGGGTACTCCATCATTGGAGGCTTTCAAGATGAGATTGGACAACCATTTGTCTGGAATGGTATAGTGTCTCCTGCTTGAGCAGGGGGGTGGACTAGAAGACCTTCAAGGTCCCTTCCATCTCTGTTATTCTGTGCTCAACCTCCTAAGTGCAAGGCTTTTTTTTATTTCTCGTCTCTTTTGACCTCTGAGAACTTTCGTTGTCATGCAGTGAAGGGAACATTCGAGCATGAGAAAAATGGCAAAATCAATAGAACGCAATACTTTTAATAATCCAACTCAAAGGTCAACTTTCTTCCCCTTTACATCCTCCCCTTCAAAAAAGGAAAATGAAAAGCAAACTCATTTTTTTAAAAGGATAAACAGCTTCATAAAATATTGCCAAGATGAAGCTTGCAATAAAGATTTGTGTGTTCTTCGAAGTAATTACATCAGACCTTATAAGAGTTTATTACTTGACGGTATTTAGTTGTAGATATTCCAACAATTTCTCCTGACTGCGAAACATTTGTCACCTAAATCAACAGTTGTTGTTGTTGTTTCCCTCACTTCTTCTTTGCAATCAAAACTATTTTCCACTGCACACAAAATCACTCTGATTATTTTAGTCACGGGAAATAAAAGCTTTCTTTATATTAGAGGAGGGAAACAAAAAGCTTTTAATGCTTAATTTAAACTCCCAAGGGATGCTGGAAAGTTTTCTTCCTTTTGCAGAAAATGTTTCTTATCCAATGGGAGGTTAGACATGGAAACTGCAATTGTCATTCAGCAAAGGCAACTTTCTTCAATCTGCCGAAGTGATTCAGAAAACCCAAGTGGACCTGGATCAATACAGGAGCATCCATGTTGTTTTGATTTAGAAATCTTATTCAGAGAGTCAGGCCAAACATCTTTAAATCATGTAGGAGCCCTTCTTGCTCTTTGAGCTGGATTCTTTTCTTGGAGACATTTCATTATTTGATTAGGTGGCATATCTGAGCTATTAGAGAGTGGGGTTCTAGCCCTCCTTTCTAGCACTGATGATGTTATCTCATGAAATGTCTACAAGAAAACCACCAAGCTCACAAGGCAGCAAGGACCCTATAGTCTTCTTCCTCCTCCCCCTCCTCCTCCCCCTCCTCCTCTCTGCATACCCCATTCCCTTCTAGCACTGATGATGTTACCTAGTTGGGTCATAAAATGTCTGGAAGAAAACAACCAAGCTCAGAGAGCACCAAGGACCCCACAGTCTCCTCCTCCTCCTCCTCCAACCCCTTTCTAAGCACTGATAATGATATCTAGTTGAGTCATGAACCGTCTGGAAGAAAACAACATAGCTCAGAGAGCATCAAGGACTCCACAGCCTCCTCCCTCTGCACTCCACAAAACCCAACCTCTTCTAACACTGATGATGTTATGTAGTTGGATAATGAAATGTCTGCAATGAAATGTCTGTCCAAACATAGACAGCACCAAGGACCCCAAAAGTTGTCCTCCTCCTATTCCTCCTTTCCCCTTCTCCTCCCTCTCCCCTTTATCCTTCTCCATTCCACAAACCCCATTCTCTTCTAGGAGTGATGACGTCACCTGGTTGGGTAAGGAAATGCCTGCATGAAAAGAAGCAAGCTCAGAAAGCATTAGGGACCCCACAGTAATCTTCCTCCTCCTCTGGATGAGATGTTGATGATGTTACATACTTGGATAATGAGATGTCTGCAAGAAAACCAGCCAGCTCAGGGAGCACCAAGGACCCCAATGTTCTCCTCCTCCTCCTTTAGCACAGATGATGTCACATCAGATAATCAGAGTTGGAAGGGACCTTATAGGTCATCTAGTCCAACCCCCTACCCAAGCGGGAGACCCTACACCATTTCTGACAAATGGCAGTCCAGTCTCTTCTTGAAAGTCCCAAGTGATGAAGCTCCCACAACTTCTGTTCCATGGGTTGATTGTTCTCCCTGTCAGAAAATTTCTCCTTATTTCCAGGTTGAATCTCTCCTTGTTCAGTTTCCATCCATTATTACTCGTCTGGCCTTCAGGTGCTTCAGAAAATAGCTTGACCCCCTCCTCCTCTCTGTGGCAGCCCCTGAAATACTGGAAGATGCTCTCCTGTCTCCCCTGGTCCTTCTCTTCACTAGACTAGCCATGCCCAGTTCCTGCAACCGTTCATCATATGTTTTAGTCTCCAGTCCCCTAATCATCCTAGTTGCCCTTCTCTGTACTTTTTGTAGGGTCTCAACATCTTTTTTGTAATGTGGTGACCAAAACTGGATGCAGTACTCTAGGTGGGGTCTTACTAAGGCTTTATAAAGTGGTATTAGTCCCTCCTTTGATCTTGATTGTATCCCTCTGTTAATGCAACTTAGGATTGCTGCATTGGCTTTTTTGGCTGCTTTTGCACACGGCTGGCTCCTATTTAGCTGGTTGTCCACTAAGACACCAAGATTCCTCTCATGTGACTGAGTTGGGTAATGAAATGTCTGCAAGAAAACCACCAAGCTCAGAGAGCACCAAGGACCGCAGAATTCTCCTCCTTCTCCTCTTCCTCCCACACACCACTAGTGATAATGAAATACCTGCAAAAAATCACCAAGCTCAGAGAGGACCCAGCAATTGTAGTCTTCTTCCTCTTCCTTCTCTTCCTCCTCCCCTCTCCCTCCCTCCCTCCCCCCCACTCTCTTCTAGCACTGAGGATGTTACCTACTTGGATAATGAGACATCTGCAGGAAAACAACCGAGCACAGAGACCACCAAAGACCCTACAGTTCAGCCTTGAGCTACAAAACTTCTCCTTTATTGGTACCTTGGAATCAGCTCACTTCAAATGGAGTGCACACCTACCCATCCCTATGAAGCACCCATCTTGCCTGCTCTGTCAATACACATTACCTCTCCCACCACAAAAGGGAGAAAGGAAGCTAATGCATTTAGCCAAGATCCCTTTCCACAAGTCACTTGTTGATGCTGTCTCAAATTAAGAGCCAGGAAAGCAAAAGCATTTCAATAAATGCAATCTGGTTAAGTTAAGTGGATTAAAAAAAAAAGAGAGAGAGAAAAAAAAACCCAGAAGAAAGGGGAAGGACACTTCCATTTGGGCCACTAACCTATTAGTTGTTTGAAAGAAACAGTTAATCAACGTTCGAGAGTAAGGTGACCTGACAGCTATAATTTGAATGGATTTGTCTGAGAGCTTATGAAAGGAAGCCATCTAAAAGATTAAAGATGATACATATCTACTGAATAAGAGAGATGTAGTCCTTTCCCACGGTTGGCAAATCACCTCTGACTGCTCTCACGTTTAGCTGTCATCAATCGATTAACTTGCCGTGAATTTGATTTTGAGCCTTTCAAATCTTCAGGTCTCACACCCATGGGCATGACTCCCTTCTTCCATTCATAGCCGTTTCTATATTTTTTTTTATTCTATTCAATTTCAAGTCAATTGAATACTCAGCCAGACCACAAAAGCTAAAATAGGCAATCCTTTTAACAAACCAGTAAGAATATTATTAGATAGATATGATATATGATATGAATAGACAGAACCAGTATGAATATTATGATAGATGATAGGTAGACAGGCAGGCAGGCAGACAGACAAATAGACAGACAGATGGTAGATAGATGATAGATAGATAGATGATATAGATAGATAGATGATAGATGGATGATAGAGATAATCGATATAGATAGATAATGATAGATAATAGATGACTGATAGATGATAGATTGATAGATAATAGATAGATTTATTTTATTTTTATTTATTTTATTTTGTCAAGCAATTATAAGATAACAGGTATAAGTATAAGCATGGTTATGAATACATGAAATGGATACATATAAGAAAAAAAAGAAACAATAGGACAGGGATGCTAGGCACATTGGTGCGCTTATGCACATCCCCTACTAATGATAGATGATAGACAATAGATTGATAGATAATATATAGATGATAGATGGATAGATAGATAGATAGATAGATAGATAGATAGATAGATAGATGAATGGATGGATGGAGTTAAGTTGCAATTCAGAAATATTTATTGCTCAAGCTTATTGACTGGGATCTAATCAACTATAATTCAAATCTGAATCAGTGCCAGATTAGGTCAACAGAATTCAAGACGGGCTGGGCTTGGACCTCCTGTGGCAACGTAAATATTCTAAGCTGATGACCCATTTCACTGAGACAACAGTGTGCAGTGGCAGCCAAGAAAGCTAATGTAATCCTAAGTTGCATCAACAGAGGGATACAGTCAAGATCAAGGGAGGTAGTAATACCACTCTATAAAGCCTGAGTAAGACCACACCTAGAGTGCTGCATCCAGTTTTGGCCACCACATTATAAAAAAGATGTTGAGACTCTAGAAACAGTACAGAGAAGAGCAACCAGGATGATTAGGGGACTGGAGGCGAAAACATATGATGAATGGTTGCAGGACCTGGGCATGGTTAGTCAAGGGAAGAGAAGGACCAGGGGAGACTTGATAGCAGTCTTCCAATATCTGAGGGGCTGCCACAGAAAGGAGGGGATCAAGCTATTTTCCAAGGTACCTGAAGGCCAGACAAGAAATAATGGATAGAAAGTAAACAAGGAGAGATTCAACTTGGAAATAAGGACAAATTTTCTGACAGTGAGAATAATCAATAAAGGAACAGAAGTTGCATTTAGAAGTTGTGGGAGCTTCGTCACTGGAAGCTTTCAAGAAGAGACTGGACTGCCATCTGTCAGAAATGGTGTAGGGTCTCCTGCTTGGAAGAGGGGTTGGACGAGATGACCTAGAAGGTCCCTTCCAACTCTTGTTAATCTGTACCTCCACTGCTTGCACCTCTCTGATATCTCAACATAATTCAACGACCACCAATGGAATAAGCACAACTGCAAGCATGAATGGAACACATTAAAACCCGATTAAGAAGCTCAAGAAACTTTAGTTTGCGTACAATCAGCCTTATTATTAGAATTTGGAAATAAGGTCAGCTTGGGACATATGGGACTTCATAATCCTATGATAAATAGGGGCCTACTCAGCATTGTGTTACATGGAAGAGGTGATCTGCATTTCACTTGTCCAAATAAGCAATCCAGTCCTTGGTGTAATAACTTGTCTCTGTTGGCCCAAACACAAAAAGTCTGGACTGCCTTTGGTTCAAATATTTGATTTTGTTGTTACTGGCCTCGCAGCTGAAGCAAGCAAATTCAATTTAAGCCACACTGGTTCAGTGCTTTTTATTAAACACTAAGAAAATAAAAGAATAACACTGCGGCGTTGGGGGGTGGGAATGGGGATTGATATACATGTGCACTATATCAATTCTGACTGCCCTGCAGTATGAGAAAATAAATTGCTAAAAATAAAGATAGTTTTAAAGGGAAGGGAGGGGTCTAATTTGCTGCACAACAGGCAAACCAAAGAGAGGCTAAAGAGCTGACTTTTTTTAAAAAAAGAATTTAACTGGCCCAATTACAGAGCACAATTTCATGTATATCCTCTGTTATTCATTACTTGACATTTCCTTTATTCATTTAATTTAATTTCATTTTTATTCACTACTATATTTGTATCTTGTACATCCCCAGAGTTATCCTGGTTACTTAACTTGGGCTGAAAGACATGAACTTCTGTGGATGGATAAAGATTAAACCATTGTTTTTAAGTTCAAGACAGTTGTGGTTAAATCACACTGGATGGTTAGAGGGATGGATGATGGAGTGAATGGATAGATGAGTGAAAAGATGGATAGATGATAGTAGAAAGATGTGAGAATGCATGGATGGAAGGATGGAGATAGAAAAATAGCAGGAAAGAAAGCAAGAAAGCAAGATAGATAGGTAGATAGATAGATAGATAGATAGATAGATAGATGATGTGTACATATATACTGTATATACAGATAACTTGAATAAATAGATGGATGGTTGGTTAAATGGATGGATAGAGAGATGATAGATAGAGAGACAGAGACAGATATGTACATACATATATACAGATAATTTGAGTAGGATGGATAGTTGGATGGATAGAGAGAATGAAGGTAGATTGAGAGAGACAGAGAAAAAGAGAGAGAAACTTGAATGAATAGAAGTGGATGGATAGAGAGATAGCTCCATTGTGTGGATGGACGGATGGATGGATGGATGGATGGATGGAAGTATGTTTAGAGATAAGTTGAATGAGTAGATGGATGGATAAACAGACAGACAGACAAACTGACTGAATCAATGGATGGATGGAGAGATCGTTTTTCCTCCTCTTTGGCTGGCAGTTTATATGCCAAACCCTGTTGGGGTTTCTTCTGTTTCTTTTTCTTTTAATTGTTTGGGCCATGCTGCTCTAGAGCTACTATAGTGGAAAAGCACCAATACAGAAGCCAGCTATCGAAGTAGTATGTAAACTGTGTGCTTAACAAAAAATAAATAAGTCAAACTTCTAAAAGGAAAGAGATTCCCTGTAGGGCAATTGTCACCTCGGAGCTCTCTAGTTTATTGCAAGGGAAAGAAGAGGTGGGAAAACAAACATCTGGTGATGTTGAAGGCCTTCCCTAAGATCAGGCCCAGCAAATGCCAAGGAAGATATCTTTTGCAGATGCCAAGGAAGATGCCTTTTGCAAGGTATCTTGGCAGGGTTCCCAGGACCCTGCCATCGTGTCTTCTGGATAAGAGATATATACTGGAAACTCAAGACATGTGTTTTGCTTCCTTAAAAAAATGAATTGCTACCAACCTGCCCTCCATCGAGGACCTGCATACTGCACGAGTCAAAAAGCGGGCTGCAAAAATATTTACAGACCCCTCATATCCTGGATATAAACTGTTTCAACATTTACCCACAAAATGACGACGCTGTAGAGCCCTACACACCAGAACAACTAGACACACGGAGAGTTTTTTCTCAAATGCCATCACTCTAACTAATTCCCAAAACACTGTCAACTTATTTACTAAGACTATATTACTACTATTCTTCTCATCCTTCCTAGTATCTATCTCTTCCCACTTCCCACAGTTCCCTCATCCCACTCTTCCCACAGTTGACTGCAACTGTGTTGCTTGTATCTTTTCCATTTATTTTATTTGTTTTCCTAATATGTTTTGATGGTGTATTAGTAACCTATGCATGATTTGATTGCTTATATTAACCTATGACTATCACTCAGTGTTGTATTTTACAATTCTTGATGAATGTACAGTATTTTGTTTTTTCTTGTGTGCACTGAGAGCATTTGCATCAAACACAAATTCCTTGTGTGTCCAATCACACTTGGCAATAAAGATTCTATTCTATTCTATTCTTATTCTGCTCTATTCTTATTCTTATTCTTATTCTACTCTATTCTTATGCTATTCTATTCTAATTCTATTCTATTCTATTCTTCTGTTTTGTTCAATATTCTATTCCATATATTGTATTTATGTATATATCCTCTTCTACTCTATTCTACTCTACTCTACTCTACTCTACTCTACTCTACTCTACTCTACTCTACTCTACTCTACTCTACTCTACTCTACTCTACTCTACTCTACTCTACTCTACTCTATCCTAAAAATGAAATCAAAAGAAATATAAAGAAAGCAGAGTGAGGAGGAAAAAATAGGTGACTGGGGGAAACCCAGGTTTTTATTACTGTCCTGGAGTTGATTACCTTCTTCTAGTCTAGAGACGACCCAAATCTATTCCTGCTTCCTGACCTGCTAAAATCTATTTTTCCCTGCCTACTGAAGAAGTGTCTATTGAACTGCTTCATTTTCAGGAGGTTGCAACACTTGGGTGGTGTCTCTTTTTTTTTAACTTGATTCACGAGGTTGCAAAATGGTACGATATTGGTACTTCATTGCTGATATGCCTCTTCAATCATCTTGATGGCTCAACCGAACAATTATCCTAGGAGTAGTTCATTCATAAGGTCTTGGCTTTGAAGATAAATATTAAATANGCCTCTTCAATCATCTTGATGGCTCAACCGAACAATTATCCTAGGAGTAGTTCATTCATAAGGTCTTGGCTTTGAAGATAAATATTAAATAATAAGAGGAGAAGCCAAGGAGGCTGACACTCAGTCCTTGACTGTTCTCAGGACCCAGAGAAATGCAACATTATTGAATGACATCATTAAAAGTTCCTTCCCTTCCCTTTTGCTCCCACCCTTTCCTTTGCCTCCCACCCTTTCCTTTCCTTCCCTTCTTTCTCTCCCACTCTTTCATTTCCTTTCTCTCCTCCTTTCCTTTCTCTCTTCATTCCCTTCCCTTCCCTTCTCTAAATAACAGAAGCAATCTATCTTTTCCTGAATGAATTGAATAATTAGTAGAAGGAATCCTTACCAGGTCTCCTGCAAACACAAAGTGTTCCTGGGTTTTGCTTCTGTCACACAAAGAGGCCTGGAGGCTAAAACATATAAAAAATACTTGAAGGAACTGGGTATGTCTAGTCTAGTGAAAAGAAGGACTAGGGTGACATGACAGCAGTCTTCCAATATCTGAGGGGCTGCCCCAAAGAAGAGGAGGGTGGGCCTATTCTCCAAAGCACCAGAAGACAGGGCAAGAAGTAATGGGTGGAAACTAACTAAGGAGAAAAGCAACCTAGAAACAATTTCCAAACAGTGAGAACAAATAACCAGTGGAACTTGTGGGTGCTTTGCCACTGGATGTTTTCAGGAGAAGACTGGATAGACATTTGTCACAGTGCTTGAGCAAAAGGGGTTGGACTAGAAGACCTCAGAGGTCCCTCCCAACTCTTGTCATTCTATAACTGTACATGATGAAAGAGGGGAAAGTATATTACTGTCATGTTTACTCACTTTTATGCAGTGAAGTTAAACCAGAATGCATCCTGCTGCTTCACCCTATCTCCATCTTTAATGGAGGCCAGAGGTCCTCCATGAAATGGGAGCTATGTCCTTCCACCCCCTCCCTTCCCCTTGCCTTCCAATCTTCTCCAAGAAAAAAGGAAGTCACAATTAAAGTGTTTCCTGCCTGTACATGATTTTGCATAGTGGAAAACATCTTGGCTTGAAAATGATTGTCCCTGCCTGTAATTGCCCAAGAAGTAGGAAAAGAGAAGGTTATGGAAAGCTGGGCACAATTTGGATAGATTTGTTACGCTCAGGTTCACTTCTATCAATTTCGGAGGTTCAGGCGTGGATGACCTGTTGCTTTGGCTTATTGTGAAAATGGCTTTTATTTACCGCGCGCTTCCATTAATAGATGAAAATCCATGCACAGGAAACTCACAGGGCAGAAAATGACAGTTTTGCGTCAAAGCTTATCTCTCTTTAAGCGGCCTCCAGTCATTTTCGCTGCGGCGTGCTCTCGGAACACTCTGTGCATTGGAAAACAGAGCCTCACAGTGGCCAGAACTGACAAACGCAGTTCGGGAATGTTCACTAAACGAATGGTTGTAAATCAAGGACCATGTACATGGGGTGCCAGCTTGCCAGAGAGGTGCTGATTTGAGCCAAGCAAATAGTTGCAAAGCCAGGATGAATTTGTTTTGTTAAATCAGGGATCAGAGCCACTCGGGTGTTCTGACCCAAACCCTCTTCCAATAAAACAAACACGAACCAAAGGGAACAGAAACCTTTTAACGATTCTTACGAATCCCCGGTTAAAAGGCTGCTGCAAACTAATTAACTTTGACTCAAGCACGAGCCTCACCAAAACTGTGCGAGACTGCCAAGAATAACAAATAAAAAATATTTCACAACACAAGAGTCTTCAAATACCAACTTAAGATACTGTAATGTCCACAAGGGTGAGTTTCAAAACGTTTTTGCTTCCTGCAAAGAACGTTCGCTTCACAGCTGCCTTTTATCTTCTTGAAGGAGGGGCCATTGCAGCCTTACCCCGGAGTCACCTGTGCTGTTGCAGCTGCTCTTTCCTGCAAGCAATCCTGCACGCACATGCACTTGGCACAGGCTCCTGGGGAACCACCTCATCACTGCTGCCAGCCCCCACAATCTCTGAAGGCAGCAGTCCACCCCCTAATGGTCCTGGCCCCTCATCTGAGTCCTCCCTCTCCTTAGCCATCCACATCTACTGCCGGCTAACCACAACACGGGGAAGCTCAGTAGTTTTAAAAGCACGGAGTGTGACCTGTTCAGACAATAGCTAAGTACTGATTCAGAAACTGGGGTTAAAACTGTAACCTTCTGTCCTTCCAGAGTCTCTTGCAAACACAAAGTGTTCCCAGGTTTTGCTTTGGTCGCATAAAGAGGCGAAGAAAAACGGTTACAGGAATTGGGTATGTCTATGTCTAGTGAAAAGAAGGACTAGGGGAGACATGATAGCAGTCTTCCAATATTTGAGGGGCTGCCATAAAGAAGAAGGGGTTGACTTATTTTCCAAAGCCCCCGAAGTAAGACAAGAAGCAATAAAGGGAAACTAATCAAGGAGAGAAGCAACCTGGAATTAAGGATAAATTTCCTAACTTTGATAACAATTAACTAGTAGAATGGATTGCCTTCAGAAGTTGCGAGTGCTCCATCACTGGACGTTTTCAAGAAGCTGGACAGCCACCTGTCAGGAATGGTATAAGGTCTCCTGCTTGAGCAGGGGGTTGGACTAGAAGACCTCCAAGGGCCCTTTCAACACAATTATTCTATGTTCTGTGGGGATGTCTCGCTTAGGGAAGAGAAAGACTGTGGGAACATAATAGCAGTTTTCCAATATTTGAGGGGCTGCCCCAAAGAAGAGGGGGAGTCAAGCTATTCTCCAAGGCACCTGAAGGCAGGACAAGAAGTAATGGATGGAAACTAATCAAGGACAGATGCAACCTGGAACTAAGGATAAATTTCCTAAGGGTGAGAACAATTAACCAATAGCAATAGCCCTTAGACTTATATAACACTTCACAGCTCATCTAAGTGGTTTACAGTGTCAGCCCATTGCCCCCAACCATTTGGGTCCTCCTTTTACCCAAGATGGAAGGCTGAGTCGACCCTTGAGCCTGGTGAGATTCGAACTGCCAGATTGCAGGCAGCCAGCAGTCAGCAGAAGTAGCCTGCAGTACTTCATTTCAACCACCGTGCCACCGCGGCTCCCGTTTGAGCAGGCGGCTGGACTAGAAGACCTCCAAGGTCCCTTCCGAGTCTATTTATTCTGTTTATTTTAACAGCTGCCAATTTGGAAGGAAGCATCCCAGGCTAAACCGCTCAGCCTCAGCATCCAAGGAAACCAGCGTGGCAATCCCGCAGTCTGTGCTAAACCTCAAGCCAACTCGCTCTCTCCACCCCAAAAAAAGCCTCAGAGAAAGTAGATGACTCTCTGCCAATCTTGCCAAGCGAGGCGGCTTGATGTTCTGCCTCCAAGGGCAGCCAGCAATGACTCTTTGGTCTCCAGGAAAGAAGTTGCTAAGGTTACCTAGAATTTGCTTAATTAGAGAAACTGTCACTCACCAGCCAAGATCAGGAAGGGAGGAGGGGGAAATGAAAAAAAAAAAAAAAAAGAGGATTTTAAAATAAAATAATTGCAGACATTTTTGCCCCAATGCAAATCACCAAGAACACATGCAGATAGTCAAAGACACAAATCTCTCCATCAACTAGCTCCGTGATAACTGCAAGCACATCTTGACTCATAGAACAGCCCAGAAAGGGTAATATTAGATCCCACAGTTTTCTCTAAGGTGGTATTTTTTTAATCAGACCTGTCCTTTTTTTTTAAATCCAGCAGGGCCAAATATTAAAAGTTAAGGGGAGGTAGTAATTTCCACTGGAAAAACAGCATGGGAGAAAAAAAAGTGAATTAAACAGAAAATTGGCTTAGGGAAAAATTTCCACTGGTTAAAATAACATAGGCCCCAAAATGGAGCCTTTTATTTTTGTTATTTATTTTTGCAGAATATGTCAATCCAATTTCCACCCCACTTGGGTGCTTTTAGCTCGGAAAGAAGCTCAGAAAAACGTCATCAGCTAGATTGAGGCAGTAAAAACCCAGATGAGACACCCGTTCACATAGGAACCTCACCCAACTCAATTGGGGAAACGCGCGTGGAAGGGTGGATAGTTCGCACAACTCTCCTAGGAGAGACCTGAGTTTTCCCACCCAGGATGAGTCAAAGGATGCTCCACCCGGTTTCACCCTAGCCGATGTGGACACGGACGCAAACCCATCTGCCATTTTGTCATTTCAATTTGGAAAGCTGGTTTTGCTAAAAGACAAACAGGCAACGATTTCCTTTATGTGGAAAACAACCTGATTGGATCGATTCAATTGTTCTCTCTCCCTTTCTCTCTCCCTCCTCCATCTCTCTCTCTATCCCTCCCTCTCCTTCTCTCCCTACCTCTATCTTTCTCTCCCAAGGTCTCCTTCTCTCACTTTCTCTCTCTCCCTCCATCCCTCTCTAACCCTTCCTCCCTCCCTCCCTCTTTCTCTCTCCTTTCTCCCTTTCTCTCTCTCCCTCTCTCCCTCTCTCTTTCTGTCTCTCCCCGCCTCTCTCTTCTCTCCTTCTCTCTTTCCCTCTCTTTCTCTCTCCTTCTGTCTCTCTCCCTCCCAATCTCTCTCTCTCTCTCTCTCCCTCTCTCTTAATTTATCAACGATGTGCAAAAACCCAATCATTTTCAATTGTGATTAGCTGGTATAGAAAAAGAGAACCACATCCCTTAATTAAACTGTCTTTTAAACAATTGTGGGCCTTTTTAGCTTTCTATCCCAAATCCCTTCCAAGATCCTGCTTTTCGTATTCCCAATTATCCAAACTCTGAGGGTGGGAAAAAAAATCCCTCATTCAAGTTGAAAAGGCTTTCCTTTCCTGAGCACTGATTTGGGCCCAGGCATCCCTTGGGAAGGAGGCTAAAAGCAATCCAGAAGTCATGTGCCAGGTAATTTGAAAAACAAAATTTCAAATCTCCCAGCTGAAGAAAGATTCTGCGAAATGCAACACCGGCAATTTTCCCAAAGAACACTTCCAAAATCTCCTTAAGAATTACAAGAGTCATATCTACATTAGGCGTGACTAGGGGTTTGGTAGCCACCATTCTGGAACCATCTATAATAGCTTGATTCACATGGAATAATAAGCCATAACCCCATCCAACCCAAGTTTACAAGCCCTGACTGATTTGCTTTGTTGGGAACTGCCCTGATTTTGGAAGAAACAGAAAGGAACAGTTGGAACTCAGGAACTACGAAAACAACTGGGCTCTCAAAATTCTTCTTTCTAACCACCTTCTAACCACCTTTGATACCAAAAGAGAGATTTATTTTGGTTCAGTACAAGAGGAGAGACTCTCTTTAGTCTATGAGAAGTAGATGAATTGCGAATCAAGAGGCAACCCTACATATCACAACTCTCTTAACTCTTCTTGACTTTACTCTGGTGGCTCAGTATAGAGATTTCTTTGAAAGTCAACCCTGATATAACAGAATAATAGAGTTGGAAGGACCTTGGAAGTCTTCTAGTCCAACCCCGTTTGTTGTATAGGAGATCCTACACCATTTCAGACAAGTGGTTGTCCAATTTCTTCTTAAAATCCTCCAGGGTTGGAGCACCCACAACTTCTGAAGGCAAGCTGTTCCATCGATCAATTGGTCTGTCAGAAAATTTATCCTTAGTTCTAGGTTGCTTCTCTCCTTGAGTAGCTTCCATCCATTGCTTCTTGTTCAGATCCTTTGAACAATAGGACAATAGGTTGCCCACCCTCTTCTTTGTGGAAGCCCCTCAAGATACTTGAGGAAAGAAGGACATGTTTTTCTTCTCAATGTCAGTTTTTGTCTCAAGGCAACCAAGGATTCTCCATGCTCTTCTTCATGTTCCTCTCCTAAATAGGAGAACCAGTCATTCCCATAGATGACCGGCGTAGACTTCCTTCACCATTTCTCCAAGGTGAAGAAGATAACAGCCTTGGAAACCATTTTTGTATTGGGAAGCTGCAAGGCTGCCACATTCAGTGCCAGGGAATTTGGGAGGGGGAATTTCATAGTGAGGTAGAAGACTAGGCACAATATTCTTTTCTCAGAGTGTCAAGGACGTGTTGCCCTGCACCTGGAGGGGAGGAATTGGAGGGATATCTCCAGTTGGGACAAAGATTTGATTGTACCATGTGACAGACTGATGGGCGCAGGGGATGGATCCTTGATTTCTCTTTTGGGAAAGGAAAACCTGGAACTCTCAGATTTGGGTTTTCCCAGATGTGCCAATATGACCACCCTAACAAACACTGAGGAAATGCTTGTCTCAGAGTTTATTGGTTTGGAGTTGGTTAGCTGGAACACTGGCAGAAGACAAAAAGGACAATGGGATGTCTTTCCAGCAGAAATGCTTTGGAAGCACCCAAAATTGTACCCTGCCCCATCGTCTCCTCCAATTTGCAGTGAATTTACACACTAGCTAATTTTTAGCTAATTGCAGATGGGATAAACAGATGAGGTCCCGCCCTCACATCTGTCAAGAGTGGTCTTTGGGATGCAGACCCATGTGGCATTACCTTCTACATCAGCATCTCTCCTGATTCATGGCAAACTCAACATCATTCTTCCAGGCTGAAGCACAAGAGTTTTTTTGTATTATTATTATTAGTCAGCCAGATGGTCAGGCTTTATTTTCTCTCTAAGGGCATCCTCACTAAACAAGACTGGTCATTTTTGGCCTTTAATCTTAGCCAGATTATAATCAGCCATTTCCAGGACCGAACTGCAGTTTTGTTTTTTGTTTTTTGTTTTTGCCAATGTTTAATAGCTTCCAATGCAATTATTTTCCCGTTGGCCTCGCAGTAAATAGCAAATTGGCATGCTTTTATCATAGGAAATATTCAGCAAGGTGTTTAAAGGAACAGCTTTGTTCCAATGGGCGCATTCCACAAAGAAAGGAAGGTATATTTTGCATAAAACCTGCCCATGAATAAATATGCAGTGAAACATGAGAAAGGTACCACAATTAGTGGAAGACCAAAGCCAGATTGGAATTTTGAAGAAGTATTTCTTCTCTATTATAATTTGGAGAGAATTAAAGAATTCTGCAAGTTATGTTACTGCCAATTTCCTCACAAATCTGACTTACATCTGGCCGTCTAATCCAACTCCATATTCTGACTATTGCAGTCAGTAGCTTATTGTGTTAAAAAACAAAACAAAACATTGTTGTGGCCTGCCAGCGACTAGCAGAGCTGGTGGCAGACGCAGACAGTGAGGAGGTTGGGGAGGAACATGGGCCAGTCCTGGAGTCTGGGGAAGGCTCTGACAGGGTCTCTGCATCGGAGGAAGAGATGGGGCCAGGGCCATCCGACAGTCATCAGCTGCCTTTGGCATCGGAGTTCAACGGGGCAGAAGAACAGCTGGAGCCTGTTCCCAGTGTGCGCATGCACAGAGCTGCCAGGAGAAGGCAGCAGTTCAGGAACAAGGATTGACTCAGGACTAAAGGCACAGGTGGACGATGAATGGCGCCTCCCATAGGGAATAAAAGAGGAGCGAAAGGGGAGTGGTGTTTGCAGGAGACAATTAGTTAAATTCATTAGGGTGAAGATTTGTTCCTGACTCCTTGCCAACTATTGTCTGCTACAGAGTGGTGTTTGGAAGTTATCGGCCTGCCAACTTTCCCAGCCTGATAAAGTTGTGCAATCTCTTGAAAGACTGTTCGTCAGGAGTGTGATGGAAAGTGAATGAGAGGAATTCACTTTAACCTAAATAAAAAGGGTTTTATTGGGATGAGGAGTCAGCTTTAGGCTTTTGGGGAAACCTACGTCAGAACAACCATTTTTTTTCCTAGTGCACTATTAAAATATGTTTGCAAGTGCATAGCTAACCTGCATTCTTAAAATGCAACAACCTATCCCGGGATCCATTCTACCAAGCAAACAGGATTTTTTCTGAACTTAATAGATAAGAGATAATCAGAGTTGGAAGGGACCTTATCTAATCCAACCTTCTGCCCAAGCAGGAGACCCTACACCATTTCTGACAAATGGCAGTCCAATCTCTTCTTGAAGATCTCAAGTGATGGTGCTCCCACAACTTCCAAGGGCAAAGCTGTTCCATGGGTTGATTGTTCTCACTATCAGAAAGTTTCTACTTATTTCCAGGTTAAATCTCTCCTTGCTCAGTTTCCATCTATTATTCCTTGTCTGGCCTTCTAGTGCTTTGGAAAACAGCTTGACCCCCTCTTCTTTGGGGCAGCCCTCAAATATTGGAAGGCAGCTCTCCTGTCTCCCCTGGTGCTTCTCTTCCCTAGACTAGCAATGCCCAGTTCCTGCAACCTTTCATTGTCTGTTTTAACCTCCAGTCCCCTAATGCTCTTGGTTGATCTTCTCTGCACTTTTTCTAGAGTCTCAACATCTTTTTTATAATGTGGTGACCAAAACTGGATGCAGCACTCTAGGTGTGGTCTTACTAACTTCTTTAGTTCATGTAAAAACTGGACATTTTTTTCCGGCTGTCCTTTTCCCAAAAGCCGCATTGCAATTTTCAGCTCCAAAAGCTATCACCTTGGAACAACCCTGTTTGGTGGTTTAAAAGTAAAGCAGTTTAAAAATGGGTGTGTTCTTGAGACAAAAAGAGATGAAGACAAATATAGGCAGTTCCTGACTTATGACCTCAGTTGAACCCAGTATTTTTGTTGCAAAGTGAAAACAGTTGTTAAGTGAGTTTTGCCCCGTTCTATGACCTTTCTGCCCCACAGTTGTTCAGTGATTCTGGCTTCCCTGTCAGTTTTGCTTGCCACTGCAAACGTCAGTCAGTTGCCAAGCATCTGAATTTTGATCACGTGACCGAGGAATGCTGCAATGGTTGAAAGTCTGAAAAACGGTCATAAGTCACATTTTTCCCATGTCGTTGTAACTTTGGTCACTAAATGAACTGTTATAAACAATCCAGGTTTGCAAAAGGAATAGCTTGGATTCCTTTTAGAGAAATATGATGAAATTAAGATGGGGATTCACTGATAGATCTCTAGTCTTATTAAAAACAAAAAAGTTTCCATTTGATCATGATTTTTTCCCTCCAAATAGTCTAAATTTATTTTTTGCTTTTCTTTTTTAATTTTTTTTTATTTTTACAAACATTCCACCTTTCATTTAAATAGTGTGTAATCTGGGTATCAATATCTTGTGCAATAATATTTCTAATTAAGACGAGTTCCTTACCATAAGAACAATAATTACATTTTTATTTTAATCTGCTAACCCAAAATATATCTTATCGTTATAACCATCCCCTTCTTAGCTCCTTCTCCTCTACATTCTTATATTTAATTTCTAACTTCCATTTTTATTTTCCAACCACTGATAAAATAATTCCCAGATCGTGTAATATTCATTTCATTCTTTTTTTCTTTGATGGCCAGTCTTAAATCTCTTCATTTCTGCACATTCTAATATTTTCCTGATCACTTCTATCAGAATTTTTTCATTTTTCAGTTTTGAGCAAATACTATTCTAGCTTTCTTCTTTGCTTTGTGAATATCATCCAACCTTCAACAGATTTTGATTTCTTATCCGCTTTTCCCAGGGTTCATAGAACTAAAACCTTCCAGTTGGTCAAAACAACGGCAAATTTGAAAGCCATTTCTAGATGGAGAAACTCTTTGGCAAAGAGATTAAACAAAAATCTCCCCCTTATCAGTTATTGATAGCATTCCTTCACCACTGCTCTTTTTATGGAATTATCTCAAAGCCGTTTCCCTTAAAAGTCCAACCCAAACAGTTGATTAAAAAAAGCACAGATGAAAAGCATTCCACAAAGCAGGGGGGGGAAAGCAAGGAATCTCACAAACTCCCACCCCAAAAAACCTTTGGGTGATTCCCCACCACCACAAGGAGATGGGAGGAAAAAAATGCTGTACTGGGGAGCATTTTAAAAATGCGGTATTTATTTAATGTGATAGCTCTTGAAGGTCCAGCTTGCCTCTGCAGTGGGGTTTTTAGTCAATTCCATTTTTCACAAGCTCCCTCTAAATTTTCCAGAAGCTTCTTTGCTCAAGTTTCCCCGCAGAGAGTTGGAAAGAAAAGTTGGCCAGAAGAAGCTGTAGGCAAAATTGAGGAGTGAATGTAATCGGTGGACTCCTGAAGCTTTGAAAAAAGCTTACAGGTACCGTGTTTCCCCAAAAATAAGACCGGGTCTCATATTAATTTTTTCTCCAAGAGACGCATTAGGACTGGTTAGGTCTTATTTTCAAGGAAATATGTGTCTAAATGCCTCCATCTGGCTGACAATCTAAACTGGGGCTTATTTTCAGGGTAGAGTTTATATTACGGGCATCCTGAAAAAAAAAATCATGCGAGGACTTATTTTCCAGTTGGGTCTTATTTTCAGGTAAACAGGGTAGTCCTCAACTTACAACCTTTATAGCATGAATGAGCTGGAAGGGACCTTGGACCTCTTCTAGTCCAGCCAACAGTGGCAAGAAAGATTGTAAAATGGAGGCAAAACTCAATTAACCAATGTCTCGCTTAGCAACAGAAATTTTGGGCTCCATTGTGATTGTAAGTCGAGGACTACCAGTACAAAGAAAGAGTAATAGCATTGCTCAGCCATTAATACAGAAAAAGGATTTTTTTTAATTGGCCTTCTGCTAAAGTGTGTTTCCAAAGGATCCCCAAGTCAACAGTACCACTGTGCCAAACATTTCAACTGCATTTTGTTCTCTAAACAGGGTACTGTTTTGCAAGGGAAATAAATTGCTCTTCATTTTTTTTTTCCTACCAGGGAAGACACTGAGGTGGGGATGTTTTTGGGGAGCAGGAAAGGATATATAGTCTTGTTGGCTTCTCCTGAGTGCCAAAGGAGAAGATTCTGGGGAAAACTGTGTGCCTGAGGCTTTTTTAGTGAGAAACAGGGACTGTCAGGAAGACAAAGCAATGGAAAGGGGGAACACAAAACTTTGTGTAAATGGAAGTTATGAGAGAGAGAGAGACAGAGAAAGAGAGAGAGAGAGACAGAGAAAGAGAGAGAGAGAGACAGAGAGAGGAAGAGAGAGAGAGACAGAGATAAAAAAAGAAAGAGAAAGAGAAAGAGGGAGGGAGAGAAAGAAAAACAGCTCATGATTTTCTCTGCCATCTTGCCATCGTCATCAAGCTCAACAATACCACACCCAGAAATCCATTGTGAAACAGACACCACAACACCATTCCTTCTTTTGCAGGGTGAGAAGTGTTGGCGAACGCAAAGTACAGACTTACCCACAAAATTAGAATCGACATGCCAAGAGCTTGAACAACACAACTGAGCTTGAGCCCATGAGTGGACTTCATCCCATATTCATCCACCCTTGCTCTGCCCCACCAGTGGAAAAAAAGTCTCCCATTCTCTCCCACACACAAAATCAAAAGTTTAAATGATTTTGTGGGCTGCATGACGAGACTTAACACTTTAAATGGGCTGCATGACGAGACTTAACATCTAGAACGATGAATTGATGGAGAGGCCTGGCTGTCTAGTCAATGCTACAACAGACATAAGGCTCAATATCTGTGGAGATCCTCAATCAACCAGGTCATGGTCATCCATCTCCTTTTCAAGAGGCGACTGGACTTCCTTGGTTTTTCCTTGAAGATGTTTTGCTTCTCATCCAAGAAGCTTCTTCAGCTCTAGCATAGCTAAATGGCTATAGAGATACTTGGCCATCCAGGTCATGGTGGTCCCAAAGGTACTTTTTCAAGAGGCAACTGGACTCTCTTCGTTTTTCTTTGAAGATATTTCGCTTCTTACCCACGAAGCTTCTATAGCTGTGAATGAGAAGCGAAATGTCTTCAAAGAAAAACAAGAAAGTCTAGTTGCCTCTTGAAAAAGTACCTTTGGGACAGCCATAAAACTCAATTTTATTTCATTTTATTTTTACCTCCAAGCCTACCTGAATGTCCCTGCTCAACAAACTTGACCATTCTAGGCTAAACACCAAGACAGAGGGAGAAGTTTAAGATAAACGTTTCTTGCACATCAACGGAACTCCTGCCTCGCTCATTAACATTCCAAATTTTGCAGCAATCAACCCTCGCTAGGAGATGCAATTAATACATTGCCACAGGGGAAAAAAATTCTTGCTTGGACTCCTGTTTTAATCTCGATGCTCCTGTTTTTCTTTCCTTTTTCTTTTTTCTTTTACTGAGCAGAGAGGAAGAAAACAAGTGACTTATTATTGTAAATCTCAGAATCTTTTCACGAACTGAGGAAAAAGAAATGTTTAAATTGGCAAGCATGGAGGAATTTTCCATGCTTGGAATGTCCGTCATTAATTCTGTCAAAATATCTGTGTGTGGCTTTACTTGAAATGAAAAGGACATGATACATCTCCCAGCAGGACTGGTATGGTGGCTTAGAGGTGGAGCTCTCACTTCACAACCAGGAGGCTGTGAGTTCGATCCTTGGTAGAGGCAGATATTTCTCTCTCTAGGCACAATGAGAATGTCAACTAAAAAGATACTCCTTTGGTCTTTTTTGCTGCCAGAAAAAGGGAGTGGGGGAAAACAAGGCATTCTTGAAATGCCTAGATCCGTGATGGCGAACCAATGGCACATGTGCCACAGGTGGCACGCAGAGCCAATTGTGCCGGTACGCGAGCTGCAGACAAACTTACCTGACTGCGCATGCACGCACCTCACAACTGATTTTCAGTGGGTTTGAGGCCAGGAGCCCAAAAAGATTAGCCACCACTGGCCTAGATCATCACCCCGGGAGCCCAAAATTGTCGGAGCATAAGAAGGTTATTGGAGAGCCTGATGGATGACTCTTGGAGATGGATGTGTCCCATTGGAGAAGTCACATCTAGGCGGTGGGGGGAAGACCAGGGTCAAGGGGGAAACGTATGATGTGATTTAGTATCAGCTGCATCCAGCTTATGCCAACATGGCCACTCCCAATAAATCAATTCACTTTTCTCTGAGATGCGGCTAGAGACTTTTGATTTGAATGAGGGTGGATTTGTTGGAGCCCTGACAGAGAATACATCTTGCTGAACAAAAACTCCGCATTAGTGACAGGAAGGGCATCTGGTTAGTAAACCCTCTGCTAGCTTCATTCAGTTGCCCAGACTCCACTTTACAAGGGATTATGGGGTCATTGAAAAAAGAGGATCATATGTCTCCCAGCTAGGCAAGCTTGGCACATCCACAGGGATGATTCAATAAATCCTTTTCCCACTAATTTTCTCCCCTTCTTTCGAAAAAGGCAAGGCATTGGAATAAGTTTTGTTTCTGGTCAATTTACCAGCAGGGATGGAAAGCCAGCAGCGCAAACAGTTTCCTATCATTTTCTCAAACTAGGTTCTGTCCTTTTAGGCCATAGGTTGGTTTAACCAAGCAGGAGTAGTAATTTATGGATGGATTAATCTTGAGATCTGATCCCTAACAGCTTTTGCCTTCAGACATTGTGGGAGCTTCATTCCTGGAAGCTTTCAAGAAGAGACTGTAAGTGCCATCTATCAGAAATGGTTTAGGGTCTCCTGCTTGGGTGGAGGACTGGGAGTTCGACTAGATGACCTACAAGGCCCCTTCCAACTCTGTTATTTTATTTCATTCTAAAAGAAAAAAAAAGAAAATACAATATAGGTAACCCTCAACTTAATGATGGTCGATTAGCCTAACATTTAGGTTGCTAAGCCAAGACATGTCTTAAGGAAGTTTTGCCCCATTGTATGACCTTCTTTGCCTCCATGGTTAAGCGTATCCCTGCAGTTGCTAAGTTAGTAACCCGGTTGTAAGTGAATCTGGCTTCCCCCATTGACTTTGCTTGTCAGAAGGTCACAAAGATGGAGCCTCACTGCAACCGTCATAAATACGAGTCAGTTTGCCAAGCTTCTGAATTTTTAATCTGGCGACAATGGGAACACTACAGCGGTCGCATGGGCGAATCTTGCAACTTTTTTCACTGCCACTGTAATGTCCGTCAGTAAATGACCCATTGTAAGTCAAAGATTATCTGTACATAGTACTCACCAGCCCACCTTACGACTTCTTGGCTGGCAAAACGATTTTGATCTTTTTAACGTATGATTGTTCTTATTTCAGTTTTCCTGGAACGTGGCTAAATGTGGTTTACACTGTCTGTAAAATTAGGCACACATTGATGGATCGCTAACGACTTACTTCCGATTGTTGAATTTTATCTCATTTTGGTTTTTATTTAATATTTAATGTGCTTTTGTTTGCAATTCCAGTCAGGGACCACCATAAGCATATTCATTCATTCCAGTAGCTGTCAATTTATTTCCAGTTAATAGGGAGGGCTTGTTTGTTTGTTTCATTCCCTGTGACTGGGGGAGCTACTTGGCTTTCAGTAGCCTTAATGGCATTTGAGAAAAGGGAGGGAGGGAGGAAGGAAGATCACTGATGATGTTACCTAGTTGGGTAATGAAATGTCTGCAAGAAAGCAGCCAAGATCAGAGCGCATCAAATACGGATGAATGGAAGGGAGGGAGGGAGGAAGAAAGGAAGGAAAGAAGGAAAGAAAAAAGAGGATTGGAGGAAGGGAGGAGATAACAAGAAGAGAAAGGAAAGAAGAAAGGAAGGAAAAAGGAATGGGGGAGGGAGGAGATGAGAAGAGGAAAGGAGGGAGGGAAGGAGGGAAGAAGGAAGGAAGCAAAGAAGGAAGGAAGGAGGGAGATGAGAAGAAGAGGAATGGAGGGAGGGAAGAAGGGAGGGAGGGAGGAGATGAGAAGAAGGGAGGGAGGGAAGAAGGGAGGGAAGAAGGAGTTGAAAAGAAGGAGGGAGGGAGGAATGAAGGAGATGGGAAGAAGAGGAAGGAAAGAAGAATGGAAAGAAAGAAGAAATGGAGGGAGGGAGGGAGGAAAAAGACTAGAAACCCAACAAAGAGGAGGTAATAAAAATAGGGCTTATCATAACATAGTTGTTAGTACACAGTAGGAACTGATACCTCTTACTCAGACACAGAAAAACAAGTCTTGCAAAAGTGATGCAAGACACTGATTTTTACCTGCCCCCCCATGCTCCCTCCCCTCCCCCCAAGGTGACAGACAGGCTAAATAAGTTTAGCTGAAGGATGGAAGAGGACAGAAGGCTCTGTCAATGCATCTTATTATCACTTTCAGATGCATTGTAGGAGGAAAATGAAGCAGGCTTCCAAAGCTCGCCAGCTTGCCAGAACAAGCAGAATATCCAGCTCTCAAGCTTGATCAAAACCATTTGTAGGAATGAGAGCATAGCTGGAGGGGCTTTTGATGGTAAACACGGCATTAAAACAGGTTTTGCAGGTTCAAAGTGTTAATATTTCTAGGCCAATTATCCCTAGCAAGAATGTAAGTGGGGTGGGGGGAACCCCAAAGAGGAGGTCCAGAATTTCTTTCTGGGACTCAGGTGCCTTTTTCCAGTTCATGTTTGGCTAAAGATGCACACCAACCACACACACAGAAAATACACATTGGAGTTTCAGAAGTTGTGGGTGTTCCATCACTGGAGGTTTTTAAGAAGAGACTGGACAGTCACTTGTCTGAGATGGTATATAGGGTCTCCTGCTTGAGCAGGGGGCTGGACTAGAAGATCTCCAAGGTCCCATCCAGCTCAATTCTATTCTGTTCCATTCCGTTCCGTTCCATTCCACTCTATAATCTATTCCATTCTACTCTATATTCTATTCTACTCTATATTCTATTCTATATTCTATTCTATTCTACTCTATATTCTACTCTACTCTACACTAATCTACTCTATATTCTATTCTACTCCACTGTACTCTTTATTCTATTCTACTCTATGCTATATTCTATTTATATACTACTCTACTCTACATACTTCATTCCTATACCATTCCATTCCATTCTACCAGATCAACAGTTGGGAGAACCCAATGACATTCTCCAAGCCAGATGCTTTGTTGGGTTGTGAACCACCCCGGCACAAAACTAGGGGTGACATGAACATTAAATCTAGTAGGAAGAGACTCACCAAACCCATTCCTTCCATTGAGGGGAGGCAGGAGAAAGCGATTCCCATCAAAGTAGGAGAAAGAGCAACTGATTTCCATTAAAAAGCACAGAATGACATTAAAATTTCCATTAAAATGCAAAAGGAGGAGGAGGAGGTCCTCCTTCTTCTCCTCCTCCTCCTCCTCCTCCTCCTCCTCCTCATAATACGCATAGAATGGCAGCCTTGATGAGACATGCTGATAAACTCCTGGGCTTCCAAAAAGTAGATGCCAGGAGGGGTGAGATTTATTTTAGGGTCCCATGAAAGGAGACACCCCAGTGATCCTTAAGTGGGTCTTAACATTTGTGCGCCAGTTTTTGCCATTCACAACAGAACCTCTTGGATGGAAAGCATCTGAGCAACAAGACGTAACACTTTGAATTGCCGGCAAACTGCGATTCCCTTTCAGGCTTGACAGCTGACAACAAGCCCACTAACAATGGCACATTGTGCTGAAAATGGGGCTCTGGAGTGGCAAAGGTTTCCAAATAAATAATTCTTTTTAAAAAAAAAGGTTTTTGCAAGGTGCCTACTCGGTTCCTTCCTTCGAGGCACAGCGGGGAATCGGACCAACATAATCTAGGGTGGAAATCTCTTTCTGGCTTCGGCAAGCAGGCAAGGGGGAGCCCACCAAGGGACTCGAAAAGCCAAAGGACACCTCCCAGCCAGCTCTTTCTGGGCCAAGGCCCTTCCTCTATGATGGGGAGAGCAGAGGGCTTTTGGGCTGGAGATGGGGAAAGCCCCTGAAGGGGGCATGAGAGGGAGTCAAGCAGGGAAGCCGGCACGTTGGAAGAGACTGTGCATCTGTTTTCTGCAGATTCGCCCCACATCATGGATGCCTGCTGAACTCCAGAATGAGATTTGTACATTCGCCATTTCCTTCCTTCCTTCCTCCCTCCTTTTTTTTTGCTTCCTTCCTTCCTCTTCCTTCTTTTCCTTCCTTCCTCCTTTTCTCCCTTTCCTCCTCCTTCTCCTCTTTTTGTTCCTTCCTCCCTCCCATCTTCCTTCCTACCTTCTCCATCTCCTTCTTTCCTTCCCTTTTGCTCCTCTTTTCCTTCCCACTTTCCTCCCTTCCTTCCTCCCTCTTCTCTTTTGCCTTCCTTCCTTTCTCCTCCTTTTCCTTTCTTCTTCCTTCCTTCCTTCTCCCTTGCTCCCTTCCTATCTTTCCTCCTCCTCTTTTTCTTCCTTCTTTTCCTCCTCTTTTGCTTGCTTGCTTGCTTCCTCCTCCTCTTTTCATTCCTCCCTTCCTTCCACCTTCCTTCTTATCTTCTCCATCTGCTTCCTTCCCTCTTCCTCCTCCTCTTTTCCTCCCTCCCTTCCATCTTCCTTCTTATCCATCTTCTTTCTTCCCTCTTCTTCCTCCTCTTTTCCTTCCTTCCTCCCTTCTTCTTTCCTTCCTTTCCCCCTCGTTCTCCTTTTTCTTCCTCCTTCCCTCCCTCCCATGTTTCTTCTTACCTTCTCCATCTCCTTCCTTCCCTCTTCCTCCTCCACTTTTCCTTCCTTCCTCTCTTCCTCCCTCTCTCCTTCCTCCCTTTCCTTCTCATCCTCCTCTTTTCCTCCCTCCTTCCGTCCCTCTGTCCCTCCCACCTTCCTTCTTACCTTCTCCATCTCCTTCCTTCCCACTTCCTCCTCCTCTTTTCTTTCCCACTTCCCTCCCTCCCTCCCTGCCTTCTTCCTTCCTTCCTTCTTCCCTTCCTCCCTTCCAGAAATTTTCTCTGACAGTGTGGGTTCATACATAATTCCAAGATAGCCAAGCAACATACATATCAGCGAAGGCTCTGTCTCTCAACATACAATCATCTCTCCACTGACCTGTAATTCCCTTGGTCTCTCTGGCTTTCATTAAATCCAAGAGAAATCATCAAAGGGAAATTACTTTCCAGGGAGACTTACAGATTGAGAGCTGAGGTCAGCCAGGCTCTTCCCACGAAGGAACAGCAGAGCACCTAACAGGTCAAATTAAACAGCAGCAAAAAAGGAAACAAGCACATCATCAACAGGCAATCAAAAGCTAAATAAATACAGCCCATCCAACTGCACGAAAAGTCTTCCTGGATTATACACACACACAAGCTTGATCCCCGTGCTTCGCTACAAAACTATGTGGTCGGGCTTAGCTTTTGGGAAGGAAAATAAGGGGGAAAAAATTCTGCTCTGCCTACCAGCATCCATCGGTATTCATCTGGCTAGCATCCTGTCAGTGTGACAGAGGGTTGAGGGCTGTTTGGAAACTGAAACAGTATTTGCTGTGTGAACAAGAAGGAGACAGCAAGGAGCCTGGGCGTGGCTTAGCTCAACTGTTCTGTACTAAAGCTGCTTGTGCTGTGAAACTAAAACTTGAAACTCTGTTTTGCATTTGGAACAGATTTCTTTTCAGGTGGGAAGGGGGAGTAGAATCTAAGTAGAATCCTTAGCATCAGAGCGTGTTAATTAATTTATGAATGCTCTGATAGTCATTTCGAAAAACCTTTTCTTAGTGAGCACCTAGAAGCCAAGAGGAACAATATGTGCCAAATTTCAAGTTTGTAGGCATTACAGTCCTGGAGATTTTGTGATGATGTGTATTTTGCTTTTATATAAATAGATTGTCCTCAGCTATCTCCTCTCTGGGTAAGGAGCTTCAAAACCTGGAGGCCACCACCAAGAAATCTGGAGACAGGAGAAGCATCTTATATTCTCTTTTTACCCTGGCAGGAAAGGTTCTATTAAGTCTTCTGAATTTTTTTTCTTTTTTTTTTAAAAAACCAAATTTTATTGATTTTACAATTAAAAAAAAAACACAACAACACAATAACACATACATAATTAATGGGTAGGGGAAAAAAAAGAAAAAGAAAAAAACCCCTACCCTAATAAAAAAACCCCCCCCCAACAAAAAGGCCAGGAGAAAAGGGTAGGCTTAAAAAAAAAAAGATTGACCATTCATTAATGGACATATTTTGGCTGCCAGCACCAACAAACACACATGGCCAATTTTTCAAGCACATCCAAATTAACACTTTTCTCTCTGTTTCATAGTTAGGCCTCTTTAGATTTAAAAAAAAAATTAAACAGAGGGTGGGGAATGTATGTAGAAAGCTTTAGAAATAGAATAGAATAGAGCTGGAAGGGACCTTGGAAGTCTTCTAGTCCCGCCCTCTGCTCAAGCAGAAGATGAAGCACATCAAAAGCTATTAGATTGACTCTATGATGCTTGGTGAACCAAAGAGAAATGCAAATAAATCATATCACTTCCCATCCTTCTCTAGCACTGATGCTGTTATCTAGTTCGATCATGAAACGTCTGCAAGAAAAGCAAACTCACACAGCAACAAGAAATCCAAAGTTGTCCTCCTCCTCTTCTTTCCCTTTTTCCTTCTCCACCCCCTTCTCCTTCTCTTCCACTCCACACACCATATTCTCTTCTAGAACTGATGCTGTTACCTAGCTGGGTCATAAAATGTCTGCAAAAAAAGCAAACTCAGAGAGCAACAAGGAATCCCAAGTTGTCCTCCTCCTCCTTTTCCTTCTCCACCCCTTCTCCTCCTCCTCCACTCCACAAACCTTCTAGCACTGATGCTGTTACCTAGTTGGATCATGAAACATCTGCAAGTAAGCCACCAAGCTCAGGCACCAAGGATGCCAGTTTTTCCTCCTCCTCCTCCTCCTCCTCCTCCTCTCCCCTATCACAAACACCACTCCCTTCTAGCACTGATGATTTAAACCTAGTTGGGTCATGAAACATCTGCAAGAAAGGCACCAAGCTCAGAGAGCAACAAGGAGCCCACATTTTTCTTTCCCCCTCCCCCTCCCACTCCTCCTCTCCCCTCTCACAAACCCTACTCCCTTCTAGGACTGATGATGTTACCTAGTTGGGTCATGAAACGTCTGCACGAAAGCCACCAAGCTCAGAGAGCACCAAGCACTCCATACCCACAGTTCAACTCTGAGCTACAAACATCCTCTTCTATCACTGTTTCCATTTCTACTTTCTCTGGAAGCCATTAATATTGTATAGCCATCAGCCACAATCAAATCTGAAGAAAAGAAAAACACCCAAAAGGAAGACAAATGTTTGCAGTGTTTTATGGCCCAGCACATGAAGTTTCCAAATATAAAACTCCAGATGGAGGCCATGCACAAACCAACAAACGATTTGCTTACTTGATTTATTAAAGGTGTGTCTGTTTATAAACACAACACATCTATACATTGAACGGTGTCTTCAAAGCTTGCTACACTGAACCAGTCAAGCATTGCATAATTTTAAAAAAAGATGCAATATAACCTAGGATGGAAATATGACCGACAAGATAAATTACGATACGTTTGAGAGAGTAAAAGATCTTCTTATGCAAAAGGTCCAGAGATCAGAGTTGGCATCGTGTTGTAGCAATGAATATGACAGTGGTCAGTTTTTCAATCTATTAAAAACTATTAATCTATTAACGGGACATTGTGGTTCACTTTCTGATATTGGAGACATCTGCAGAACATTTATGAGATGTTGTGGCCCACTAGACTCGGACAGTGAGGAGGTTGGGGAGGAACACGGGCCAGTCCTGGAGTCTGGGAAAGGCTCTGACAAGGGTCCTGCATTGGAGGCAAAGATGGGGTCAGGGCCGCCTGACAGTTATCGACTGCCTTCAGAGTCGGAGATCAATGGGGAAGAAGAACAGCTGGAGCCTGTTCTCAGTGTGTGCATGCATAGAGATGCCAGAAGAAGGGAACAATTAAGGAACAACGGTCGACTCTGGAGTAAAGGCTCAGCTGGATGGTGAATGGCCCCTCCCATAGGGAATAAAGAGAAGCGAAAGGGCAGTGGTGTTTGCAGGAGACAATTAGTTTGATTCATTAGGGTGATGATTTGTTCCTGACTTCTTGCCAAGTAATTGCTGCTACAGTGTGGCATTTGGAAGCTATCGGCCAGATAAAGGTCTGTAGTTGTGAAACTGGCTGTTGGTTGGGACTTTGCTGGAGAGGAATTCCCTTTAACTTAAATAAAAGGGATTTTATCAGGATGAGGAGTCAGCTTCATGATCTTGGGAAGCCTAGGTCAGGGCAGGAGAGGGGAGAGTCAATCTATACAGGTGGTCCTTGACTTACGACCACCATTTCTGTTGTTAAGCGAGGCAGTGAGCCTTGCCCCCATGCTACGACCTCTCTTGCAGCCACTGTTTAAGTGAATCCTCGTCGTACACAAGGTTTGTTAAGTGAATTGGACTTCCCTATGGAAGGTGGCAAAAGGGGACTGCGTGGCCCCAGGAGGCTACAACCGTCATAAATGTGAGTCAGCCTGAATTTGGATCACATGATCACAGGGAAGTTGTGATGGTCGTGTAAAAAACAGTCCTTTTTTCGGCGCCGTTGTAACTTCCAACAGACACTAAGCTAACTGTTGTAAGTCGTGGATTACCTGTATAGCTCTGGTCTAAAAGTTCAGTTGTGATGACCCAAAGGGGCGTGGCACAAAAGCAACAAAGTCACAAAAGTAGATAAAGTCCCTTTAATAGCTCCAACTTGGCCCCCAGTGTCCAGTTATCTTCGGCTGGAGAAAAAACTCTCCCAAGAACAGTTTTTAAAGGGAAGAAACTCAGTCTGAACCCAAAGTACATCTAAATTTTAAATAAAAACCACCACAAACCACAAGCTGCAACAATTAACGAGGCAGGGCAGGATAAGGAATTGAAGACTTCAAAAGATAATGAAACACACACAGTTGGGAGGACGCCAGAATCCAGATAGGACTTGACAAACAAAGACAATGCACGCTTTGTTTCCAGCAAGGTGCTGTGCGCAAATGCCCTTTTTAAATCCTGTTTTCCCAGCTGCAGCTAATGAAGGGAATCAGGGCCCTTTCCTTGCCCATAACCCATGTAACTCATATTGCTCCCTTATCTGTTCCTCCCTGTGTGCCCTAGGATGAAGAAGGGGTGGCCCTGGGTCTTCCTCTGATTTCCCAGCCAGACTGTGCCCTTCTCCAGTTTCTTTCACAGCCCCCAGAGCCCCACTCCCATTCCCTGACAGCTGCTCAACCTCCCCCTCAGAATCAGACTCCAACAGGGGCATGACATCAGGAAGAAATGGTCCCTAATTCAGGATCTGAAGGAGAATGAAGCTTGGAATCTGTAATATCTTGGCATACGTGGGACTGATTGGGGGAGATTGTAAGGGTGACACTGAAATATAATCTGATCATATTTTATTTATCTATATATTGATAAATCCAGTATTGTATTCCAATTTCATTTTACACTGTATTTTATTCCAATTTCATTTGGAATTATATTTTATTCCCATTCCATTTTAAATTGTTTTTTTTTATCAGATTTTTCATTAGAATTTGTATCTGAGACTCATATTTTATTTATCTATATATTAAATTATTGTATTGTATTCCAATTTCATTTTTAAGCTGTACTGTATTCCAACTTCATTTTAAATGATGTTTTATTCCAATTTCATTTGGAATTGTATTTTATTCCGATTCTATTTTAAATAGTTTTTTTAATCAGATTTTTTTGTAAGAATTTGTGTTTGGGACTCTTATTGTATTTATCTATTTGTTAAATTATTGTATTGTATTCCAAATTTCATTTGAAACTGTATTTTATTCCAATTTCATTTCACTTTAAATCAGATTTTTGAAATAATTTGGGTTTGGAACTCTGCCCTTTGATATGCCCCAAGGGCTAATCAATCAATTAAACAAAAAAAACTTTCTTTTCTTATTAAAGAAATCTTACTTCTTGTTCTTATTAAGACAGAACAATCTGGATTAAGACAGGATCAAAGCTTGGTTTATGGGTAAAAAGGAAGGAGCTTACTGATTTTGCAAAAGCAAAGAAAAGTTAAACTTTCCTGTTTTAACAACTCTTGGGGAATCAAGAAGATTTATTCGTAAAGAGCATCTAATGGTGGTGGATTGTCTACCACACCAGTGGTTGCCAACCAGTAGGCTGGGGATCACTGGTGGTCTGTGAGAAAATGTTGGTGGTCCGCAAAGAAATGTCACCTCCAAAGCAATTAATCCAGGCTGCCCGGGAACACAAGGCCACCCACATGGCTTGCATCACTTGCATTGTGAACAACACGAGGTAGTGAGGGGAGGGGGAAAAGGGCAGAGGGGGGAAATTTGCCCCACTTGCCCCATGCTCCTGGCCTGGCCACCAGTCTGCTTCTTTTTGCTTCTTTCTTCTTCTGCTTTTGGCTGCATGCAAAGAAAGCAGCAAAAACCTTTCTTTCTCTCCCCCAAACTCCACCAGAAATGAATCTTTGGGACCCTGCAAGGCCTCCTGCTCCAAGAGGCTGCACCAGCATGACAAGTCTCACAAAGACTCATTTCTGGCAGAGGTTGGGGGAGAGAAAGAAAGACTTCTGCTGCTTTCCTTGCATGGAGCCAAAAATCTCTCTCTCTCTCTCTCTCTCTCTCTCTCTCTCTCTCTCTATCTCTCTCTCTCTCTATCTCTCTATCTCTATCTCTATCTCTATCTATCTATCTATCTATCTCCCTGAGAACAGAGCTGGAGATGGTATCCTGTGATCCCAAATAAATAAATGATTGATCAGTAATGAAAATGGAGTGGGGAATTTTCATGCAGACTTTTTTGGGGATTTTCCCAGGATCTCTGCTGTTTTCTGCAAAGACCCTGCGAAAACATCAGCAAGCCACATCAGTCAAAATTCATATTAGTGGTCTGTGGGATTTAAAATTATGAGTTTGGTGGTCCCTAGGTCCAAAAGGTTGGTGATCCCTGGCCTACACTCATCCTATTCAGCTCCTCTTGACTTACGATGATCTAGGGAGCCTTGTCCTAAAAGGCTTTCACAGATTTCTCCCCAAGTTCTTTCTGTAAGGGTAGTCCTTAACTTATAACCTCACAATGGAGCAGCAAATTTTTGTTCATAAGCCAGACACTGGCTAAGTGAGTTCCCTCCCCCCATTTTACCACCTTTCTGGCCACCGTTGTTAACTGGATCACTGCAGTGGATAAGTTACCAACCCAGATGTTAAACGAAATATTTATTTTGCCCCATGTTACGATTTTCCTTGCCTCGGTCACTCAGTGGATTGCTGCAGTTGTTGTCTTAGCAACACGGTCATTAAGTGAATCTGGTTTCCCCTCCACTGACATTGCTTGTCAGCAGGTTTCAAAAGGGGATATAAACTGGTTGCCAAGCATCTGATTTTCGATCATGTGATTTACTGCAAAAGTTATAAGTGTGAAAAATGGTCATGTCACTTTTTTCCAGTGCCGTGAATGGTTCCTACATCAACTGTTATATGTTGAGGACCAGCTGTAATCAAGTTTGCCAAAAGTAGGATAGGATATCAAAAGTAAGTTGGAAATATTACCCTAAACCTGAAAGATCATCCTCATTTAATGGCCTCATAATCCCTTGCATGATGGAGTCCTGGCAACTGAATGGAGTTGAGTGTTTATTGGCCGGATGCCTTTCTTGTCACCAATGTGGAGTTTTGTTCAGCAGATATATTCTCACTGTGCCCAGAGAGAAAAATATCTGCCTAGGATTGAACTCACAGCCTCCTGATTGTGAGGTGAGAGCTCCACCTCTAGGCTACTGCACCACTTATCCTAAACCTGAAAGATATTTAGGGGAAAACCAGCACTTTTTGGACTGAATTTCTCACTGCTAAAACTTTTTCAATGTCTTTCTTCATCCGATCATCGACATCCCCTAGCGGGCTTAACATATCCTCCAGTATTTGACAACTTTTATAACTTTGCACAGTTTGTCTCACAACTGGAAAATCAATCTTTAACTTATGACATCTTGAACCAAGAAAAGACCCTGTGTGGACTGCAAAATGTTATTTTTCCCCCTGTTGTAAACAATCCCATTGCTTCAACTTTTTTGGGGGGGGGAAATAGAAAAGAAAGATAATGGGAAATTATACAGGTAATCCTTGACTCAAAGGTGCTTTTTTCAAGAGGCAACTGGACTGTCTTTCTTTTTCTTTGAAGACCTTTCACTTTTCATCCGAGAAGCTTCTTCAGCTCTGACTGAATGGTTGGGAATGGAAGGGACCTTGTAGGTCATCTAATCCAACCCTCTGCCCAAGCAGGAGACCCTACACCATTTCTCAGACAGCAGTCCAGTCTCTTCTTGAAAGCTTCCAGTGATGAAGCTCACACAACTTCCAAAGGGAATTTCTGTTCCATTGGTTGAGTGTTCGCGCTGTCAGGAAATTCCTCTTTATTTCTAGGTGGAATCAATCAATCAGAGCTGGAAGGGACCTTGTAGGTCATCTAGTTCAACCCCCTGCCCAAGCAGGAGACCCTACACCATTTCTGACAGAGGGCAGTCCAATCTCTTCCTGAAAGTCTCAAGTGATGATGCTCCCACAACTTCCAAATTCTGTTCCATGGGTTGATTGTTCTCCCTGTCAGAAAGTTTCTCCTTATTTCCAGGTTGAATCTCTCCTTGATCAGTTTCCATCCATTATTCCTTGTCTGGCCTTTGGGTGCTTTGACCCCTTCCTCCTCTCTATGGCAGCCCCTCAAATATTGGAAGGCTGCTCTCCTGTCTCCCCTGGTCCTTCTCTTTACCAGACTAGCCATGCCCAGTTCCTGCAACCGTTCTTCATATGTTTATCCTACGGTCCCCTAATCAAGTTTGTTTCCATGAGAACCACTTAACTAGCCGAGTCTGAACGCCGATGAAATTACAGAGAAGTTAAGCGAGACTCAGTTTCCCGTGCCCGGAATGGACATCAATTCAGCTACGTTTTAAAATCACAAGTGGGGAAAGCTTCAGAGATTTCTGACTGTGAAAAATCTCAAGAGCCAGTTGGGGCAATGATAAAGCAGTTCAATAGTCCCCGACTTATTAAAGCAGAGATAATGGAGCAGACCCATAAGCGCATCTGCCGGGAGATTTTAGTGGCAATCAATAGCGGCGTATTTTAAATGCATAAGATGGCTAAGGAATTCCTTGCTTTTCGTTTCAAAGGGAAGGGCTGCTCTTCAAGGTTGAAACCAGGTGGATAAAAAGAAAATAAAACAGAGAAAAATGTCGAAGAAAGGGGCATCGGACAGATTCCCCCTGCAATGGTATGAGGGAATGACCTTGAGGGATTGGATCCAGACATACTGCATGTCGGGAAGCATCGGATAAGAGGCAGCATAGATCTCAGGGGGTCGTGGGGTGAGGAAAGAGGCTGAGAAGAGAGACCCCATCCCTGATTTGGGACGGGGTAAGTAAAGGAGATGGGGAGGGTTGTGCTTTCAGACCCTCTGTTTTATGTAGCTTGACAATGAAATAAAATGTCATCTTTGCTCGTGTTTACCTGAGAAAGCTAACAGCCATACTTCTAAAATCTTCCACCAAGCAAGCACTTTCCTTCCTTCCTTCCTTCCTTTTCATATCCTCCCTCCCTCTCTTCCCTTTCCCTCTCTTTTTTATCTTCCTCCTTCCCTCTCTCCATTCCTTCCCTCCTTCTTTCATTTCTCCCTTTTCCTTTTTCACATTCTCTCCCTCCTTCCTTTCTCCCTCCCTCCCGTCCTTGCTCCCTTCCTTTCTCCCTCCCTCATTCCCTTTCATCTCCTTCCTTCCTTCCCATCCTCTTTCCTTCTTCCCTTCCCTTTCTCTTTTCTTTCTCCCTTTTTCCCTTTCTTTCTTTCTTTCTTTCTCACTTCCTTCTTTCCTTTCTTCCTCTTTCTTTCTTTCTTTCTTTCTTTCTCCCTTCCTTCTTTCTTTCCTTCCTTCCTTCTTTCTCCTTTCCTTCTTTCCTTCTTTCTTTCTTTCTCCCTTCCTTCTTTCCTTCCTTCCTTCTACTTTCCTTCTTTCCTCTCTTTCTTTCTTTTTCTTTTTTCTCCCTCCCTTCCTTCTTTCTTTCCTTCTTTCCTTCCTCTCTTTCTTTCTTTCTTTTCTTTCTTTTAAAAAGNTTTTTCTTTTTTCTCCCTCCCTTCCTTCTTTCTTTCCTTCTTTCCTTCCTCTCTTTCTTTCTTTCTTTTCTTTCTTTCTTTCTTTCTTTCTTTCTTTCTTTCTTTCTTTCTTTCTTTCTCCCTCCCTCCCTTCTTTCTTTCTTTTTTCCCCTTCTTTCCTTCCTTCCTTCTTCCCTTCCTTCCTTCCTAACTCAGGAATTTCTTTTCTGCCTTGTGCATAACCACTCCAATAAGAAGGCATCATTTGTCAGACTAATTGGCACGTGTCTGGCTCATGAATGAAACCCATAAAGGATTTCCCTTGCAGATGAAATACAGGAATCGGCTGCCATCATTCACAAGATACCCTCCATCGTTCCTTTAGAGCATCCAGGGATCAGAACTGCTCAATATCCTCACAAATCAACCCTAGAACTCCAAACAGAGGTTTGGGCAATAATTAAAAACAGCTTTTGAAGTTCCCCCTTTTCTCCTTCCTTTTTGTGCCTCCGCAAAATCAAAAGAGGGCAAGAATTGTCATTCTCTGGAGTTATACGAGTCCAGTTCAAGTGGAACAAGGAAAGGACAAGTTAACCATCCATTAAACAGAACAATCACCAATTTAAAAAAAAAAAACTGAAATGGAATTTCCTGGCTATAATTCCTACCAAATCTTTACCTGGGCATCGTATGGATATTTAACGCAGGCAGTCCTTGACTTACAACAGTTTGTTTTCAAATTGTGATTCAAATTTCTTAACAACCAGTTAATTCGTTAATTAACTAATTTGTGGGTGTGGCTTGTTGATCATGTGACTGGCTGGGCATGGTTTGATGGTTGGGTGGCTTGTATGTAAATATTGTCAGTATTTATGTAAATATTTGATTTTTTTTTATTTTAAAAAAAGAGCAACTTTTACCCAAAGTTATGAAGCAGGCAGGCAGACTGAGTTGCTCACAGAATCACAGATTCACTCAGAGGTCTACCTTTCTGCAATCTGCTACCTGAGTCTGCACTGAAAAATAGAAGCTTCAGTCCTAAGGAAGGTTCGGCTCTGCTTTTAGATTAGCTAGAAAGCAAAAAATCAAATGATTTCCTGTTTTCTAACTAATCTAAATCTCCCGGCATAGCTGATAGTCGGAATAGCTGATGGTCAAGGGGAAAAAAAAAAGGAAAAATAGCAACTTACCAAAAATTAGGCAAAGGCACAATAGTTGGATGGTGCGCATGCCAGGTAAGGAGTGCGTGGGCAGAGAGGAGAGGGAAGGGGAGGGACCAGCCAGTGGCATGATTTGCTGGTTCTCCAAACTGCACAGAATCATAACAACCATAGAACCGGTCCGACCAGGAGAATCCTACCCCTGGTTCAAAGTTACAACAGCACTGAAAAAAAGGGACTTAGGACCGTTCATCGCACTTCATTGATAAATCCTCAATAGCCACGTAATCAAAATTCAGACGCTCAGCGGCAACCAACTCATTTATGACAGTTGCAGTGTCCCGGCGGAGGGTCACATGATCCCCATTTGTGACCTTCTGACAAGCAAAGTCCAAGGAGGGAAGCAGGATTTGCTTCATGACCAGGTATCCCACTTAACGATGGCAGTGATTCACCGAACAACCGAGGTAAAGGAAGGTTATAAAATGGAACAGAACTCACTGAAGTGCCCATCTGGCTTAGTGACAGAAATTTGGGAGCTCCGTTGTAGTCGCAAGTCGAAGACTGTCAGAAATGGTGTAGGGCAGTGATGGCAACCCTTTTTGTTGGGGTGTGCCGAACGCAATGCGCCCTCCCCCGTGCATGCGTGTGCAACACCCTTCCCCCACCCTTTACCTGCACCAGCTGATTTTCAGCCCATTTTCGCTCTCCCGGAGGCTCGAGGGAAGCCTCTGCAGCCCCGGGAGGCTAAAAACGGGCCCGTTTCGGCACTTCTGGTATTTCCGGAAGGCCTGTTTTCCAGCCTCCCAAGGCTGCAGAGGCTTCCCTTGAGCTTCCAGGAGGGCAAAAACAGCCTCAAACGGGCCGAAAACTAGCTGGGAGGCACACGCATGTGCAGCGCAGGTATGTTTGGCTGGGGTTCATGTGTCCACGTAAATGGCTCTGCGTGCCACCTGTGGCATGCGTGCCATATGTTCACCATCACAGGTATAGGGTCTCCTTCTTGGGTAGAGTGTTAGTCTAGATGACCTACAAGGTCCCTTCCAACTCTGTTAATCACTGTTAAGGTTAATGACTGCCCCTACGGGAAGAACTTTGGGAGAAATCTTTGCAAGTCTTAGGGTCAAGGCTGCCCCAAATGATGCCAGATCTCTTCCAATCCTTCTTGTGCAACACAAGCAACCACTGATTATCTAAAATTCATGGGAGCCATTGAATTTGCGCCCGAGTTTTCAAGTAGAAGCAGCGGGAAGCCAGGCCAGGAAATCACAGGAAGATTTTTGAGCTTGTTTGCTAAGAGATCAGCAGCTCACTTCAACAATTCTGTCGTAAGATGTAAGTCTGGGTTGCAATCTTTTAAATGTTTTCCTTTTCTGGGTGGTGTTGGGGGGATAACCAGTCAGCTGTGATAAAACTGCAACAATCTTGACAAGACCTGGCAAGATTGTTCCATACTAGAGCAAAAGGCACAAGGTTTGGGTTGTTGTTTGCCTCTCTTCCCTTCACCTTGAGTCCTGAAAAGCCTGAGAAAGTCGAGCGACGATTCCTGACAGCCCTACTATGGTGAGTAAGAAGAATAGACAAACACTTCTAGGTAGGCAAACCATTTGTTGTAGCAAAGCCATCTGTCTGGCAACTGTCTGAAATGTTACATCTTCCCTTCTTTTTTGTTAATTTACCTATCCCTTTCAGAGCCTCCTCACCTGCACACACTGCCACTTGGTGGAGGATGCCATGGTTTGCTCCATATATGGGTATATAAATCATTTTTTTCCAAGAAGCAATGAACTGGAAAGGGGGTGTGATGGGTGAGGGAGAGAAAAGGAAGGAAGGAAGGAAGGAAGGAAGGAAGGTAGGTAGGTTTGGAAGACCCATGCTCCAAAGCTCCAACTCTAATAGGAAATAGGACCTAAGGAATCCTCCTTGCAAACAAAGGAAGGGAGGGAGGGAGGGAGGAAAGAAAGAAAGAAAGAAAGAAAGAAAGAAAGAAAGAAAGAAAGAAAGAAAGAAAGAAAGAAACAATGGAGGAAGGAAGGACAGGATCGCCACCCTGAAAGGACCTAATTGGACAAGACTCCTGCAATAAACAATACCAATCAAAGCAAACCTCTTAACAATTCTATGGTTCAGTATTTGTAATTCAGCAATGGATCAAGCCAAAGTACTTCATAGTCCGAACCACAGACAACTACAATGATTAATACATATCATTTCACAGAAGAAGATGTCTTTGTCTTTGAAAAAGCACTAGGCAATTTAAATATCCCTATCTATTGGACCAGATATGGAATATAATGTGGCTACATTACTTAAAAATACTATTCCACCTTCCCATAGCCAAACCCTCTAAGCATAAATCTTGAAATCTATTGCAGACCAGCTTCCAAAACTATGGACACAAGCCATGCTTCATCCCATTCTTACAGGAAAGAAGAGCCCAGCCAAGTCTTGAAAATTACAGACTAATTCCTTATGTGCATACCATGCAAAATTCATGGATATCAAGTATGAAGCCAATCAATTATCTTCCATTGGAGACAAACCACCTACGCTCTAATAAACAATTGGTATTCTTTAAAAGAAAATATCCTGTTAACTCCTGCAACTCTTACTACTGCAAAAACATATTGGACTACACAACTCCGATCAGGGGCCAAAGCAATAGACACATCTACATAGACTTCTGTAAAAGCCCCTTTGAATCCTGGCACACGACAAACTACTCCCTTAAACTAATTCTCTATGATACTCTGATGCCTACATAACTGGACAGAAGCATTGCCTGTCAACAGAACAATATGGTTCAAATGGGATGATAAAAAAGTTTTTTTTGGTCCTATAAATTTTCTTGTACCTGTCATAGTAGTGGATGTTCCCCATTAAGGCCAGTGTGTTGTCTGGGACCAACTCTCTTCATAAACTCTACATAAATTACTCTGTTGATGCATATTAAGAGCAACTGTGTTTCTCTTTGCTGATGTAAGCTATTCAACACCACAGATAACACTACTACCCTCAAAAAAGACCCTTCGACTATGTATCAGAAGGGAACACAATTCAAATCGGCAACTTCAAATCTCAACAAATAAAATGCTTCTATGTCTAATTATTGGCAAAAAAAAAATCAGAAAAAATAAAATACAAGCCCTGAATACGTCAAGACCCTTGGAGGGACTGTCCAAACTTTTGGACCTTGGAAAGTACTCTTTCTTAAATGATCTAAAGTCTAGGAGTCATGTAACTACATAGCAAAAAAAGCAATTAAGAGTTTGTTTTAATCTAAATCCTTAACGTAGTTTCCCTTCTCTGGTAATATCACACTACTAACTAGAGATACAAAAAACATTTGCTACTCGACCTATACTTAAATACAGCTCATCAGTGTGGAACCCATATCATGTATTTTGATATTAAAACAATGAGAAAGTCCCAGAAATAGTTTCACAAGAAGAGCTCTCTGCTCGTCCTGCCTCATTGCCACCCAGAATACCTTATGCCATCAGACTTGAACTCTATAAACCTAGAAAACCATAAGAGAGAACTAATGCCATTTCCCGGTTCGACTGAATTATAGCATTATAAAATCATACATTGCAATGTGCCTACCTACATGAATACTTCAGTTTTAATTCTAACCAATACAAGAGCACACAATAGATGCAAAATCAAGTAAACCGCCACAACTTGACTTACAGAAATATGACTTCAGCAACAGGTCAATGTTTGGAAACCTACCTGATTCTGTGGTTCTTCCGCCAAACTCCAAAAACTTTAAACCTTTAGACTGTCTACTATTGACCTACACCCTTGTAGGGGCGTGCATAAGATGCACCAAATCGTTGCCCTCCATCCGCGTGTCCTATTGTTTTTTATTTTGTGAGTAATCTATCTCATGTATTCAAAACTATATTATTCTATTATACCTGACTTGTTTTAAATGATTGATAAATCAAATTAAATACTTAAAAAAAAAAAAAAAAAGCTTATGTGTATTACAACTTGTAGAACCACATTTGATATTCCGTGATCCCAGGAAAACCTGCTAGTGCTTACAGGCATTTGATCTGTTCTTAGTAACATTCTTTTTTGGATTATTGCCAATACAGAGGGATGTCTTTAAATAGATTTAGAAAATGCAGTTGCCAAATTTTGAGGCGCTTTAGTGCCAAGGAATGTCAAACTTACTTTTTGTCACGTCAATGACGTTATCTGGACTTTTTCCTCTTTCATTAAATGGCGGATGTGGAAACTTGCTAATGGCATGTGATGCATCTAGCCCACAGGCTGGAGTTTGACCCAGCCCGGGCTTAGGGCATGTTGGTATATCCTGATAATACACTGAATGATGCTATTGCTTCAAGAGCTACATTTGTTGCAATCTGATCTTCAAATATATTTTAAAAGTTCCAATCCATCACCCTGCTCAAGCTCCTTAGGCTGTCCTTTATTCTGCTGTTTCCCTCCTCAGCTGCTTTGCCGCAGACAACTGCAGTTGGAAAAAGCAGGGAAACAAGATTTTCAAATGCTGCACACCATTTGTCAGCTGTCTAGGTGGTGCAGCTGATGATTTCTGGAAAACATGCAACAATTGCGTGTTATGATTGTTGTCTGCAGTTCAGGAAAAAAACTTTGGGCAAATCGCCCACTGGCTTGGCCTGCTCCTCCCACCCACTCAACTCTTTACTGCATGTGAGCCATCCAACTTGCCTGGTTGGTAAGTTGCTATTTTTTCCTTACTCCCCATCCCAACCATCAGCTGTTCTCTCCTGCCAGGAGAGATTTAATTAGGTAGGATAGAAAGCAGGAAATCCTTGGAGTTTTCTTCTTTCTAGTTAATTTAAATAGCACAGAGCACACCTTCCTTAGGACTGAAGCTTTTCCAAGTGCACGTCATGGAGCCGATTGGTCATGGATAGATCTCTAAGTGAATCTGGTGATGAATATGTAAGAACTCAAATCTGCCTGCCCCCTGCTTTTACTGCTTTTCAGTTAAAAGTGCTCTTTTTTAAATAACAAATGCAATATTTACATACAGTGGTGTTGTTGTGAGTTATTTTGTGAGTTTCTTGCGAGCAAATTTGCAAATGTTGGTTGTTTGTCTTGCCTGAAAGTGCTCAGAGAGGTTTGATAGGTGCTGAGAATAGACAGATTTCCATATGCACTGGATCTTACTCGGCAAGAGGCCTCCTAGCACATGATGGTGAAAGACCTTGCAATAGTCCATGGTTTTAAGGAAGGTGCCAGTTGTGAAAAGCAACCAAATTTTTCTCATACCCACAGGGGTCCTTGGAATGGTTTGAAACTTTGGACACAGAAAGTTGCTCTTGTCCCCTTCTTTCAGCATCATTGTAATTTTCAAACATCCACTAAAATATATGGTTGTAAGTGCAGATCCTTGATGAACAATTTCACGTTCTGTTATTATAGTTGTCAAGAGATGATTAAGATTTAATAAGTATAGAGAGTACCAGTTTAATAGTATAGGAGATAGTACCATAGAATCGTTACGATAACTAGTTTTTTAGGAAAACCAATTGACAGGCACATTAAGGGCTTAATTCTAAGTAAATAAACTCGTAAGTTTACTTCCCAGAATCTAATTGCTTGCCTATAAAAGACCAAGTTGCCTTATACCCATTTTAATTTCCCTAGGTAATTGGCTTATAGGATTGCCTTTGTTTCTTTCTACTGAGTAATTTTTTTCATACTGAATTCAATGAATTTGGCTAAATAATTCTATCTGTACCTGATTCCCTATTTATTCTCTATTCCTTAATATTCCACATGTCTTAACCTATGATTTCCTAATATAACCTTTTTCCTATTGAGGGCAAAAAATGGTTTTTCTTCTTTCATTCTTTCTTTCTTCCTTTCTTATTGATTCTTTTTCTTTCTTTCTTTCTTTTTCTTATCTTTTCTTTTCGTTTCAATTCTATATAATTAATCCTTTCTTTTCTTCCCTCTCCCATCTTTTCCTCATTCTTTCTCTTCTTTTATCCTCCTAATTGCAACTTCTTCCTATCCATATCCTTACTTAAGTCCCTCTCCTTCCTGTACCGTAACTACATAATAAGATGATCAGAGGAATAATTCTTTGTCTGCCCTTGGTCCTCTTTCAATATAGAGCGCACATCCAATAAGAAGAGCATTCATTTGTCAGGACTTATATTGGCACGTGTCGCGCTCATGAATGAAACCCCTAAAGGATTTCCCTTGCAGATGAATACAGGAAAAATCGGCTGCCATCATTCACAAGATTACTCCTTCCATCGTTCCTTTAGAGCAATCAGGATGCAGAATCTGCTCTGCTCAACTCTTATAAACCATCTTAGCTAATTATACTCATACCCAATCCCATGAGAACTCTCCAACAGAGTTTGGGCCAATATTTAAAAAACAGCTTTTGAAGTTCCCCCTTTTCTCCTTCCTTTTTTTGAGCTAAGAGAATGGCCTCCGCAAAATCAAGAAAGGGCAAAGAAAATGGTCAATTACTCTGTGAGTTATAGAGTATCCAGTTCAGGTATTGGAAACCAAGGGTGAATTTATGGACGACAAAGCTTAACCGATTGCCAGAAGAAATAAAACAAGGAAACAATCTACAACCTATATTGTTAAAACAAAAAAAAATTCTCGAAATGGAATTCCTGGCTATTAGGATATAATGTGCCAGAAAATGGACCAAAATTGCTTGTATAACTACTAAAGTGTGTGTGGAACAAGCAGCCCCGGAAGCCACAAATTGTCTTATACGTATGATATTGTGTATTAACGCAGGCAGTCCTTTGGTACTTTTACAACCAGTTGTGTATTTTGTATCAAATGGATGATTCATGTAATTTAAACTAAAACATAATGAACAATACAGCCGTAATTCAAAATAATTGTTATAATAAACCTTATTTCTCGATGTCCTATAAATATGGAGTGTTGGCTTTTGAGTACTAGAATCATGTGAACTAGGTGTACTTATTAACTAGTGTTAAGAAAAACCAAGTGCAAGTACTTCAAGTTTTAATTGAATTGGCTCTTTAACTATTTTTAGGTTAATTTTTCAAGTTCCTAGCTTATGGGTTTTGGGTGCCGTACATTAATAATATAGTATGTGTAAATATTGTGATCACTTGTACCTCTTCTCACATTTTATGAGAATTTATTTATGTTAAATAATTTTCCCGCTATTATTTTTTTTCCAAAAGTATTTGTTACCAATAAGGTGATCACTTTTAACCCATAAGTTTATGATATAGACTCCTTGAGGCGGCAGATATGAGCTCCAGGTGGAGTTGCTCACAGAATCACAGATTTCACTCAGAGGTCTACCTTTCTTCTGCCAATCATGCTACCCTGAGTCTCCTGCACTGAAAAATTAGAAGCCTTTCAGTCCTAAAGGGAAGGTTCGGCTTGCTTTTAGGATTAGCTAGAAAGGCCGAAAAAAATCCAAATGCGATTTCCGTTTTCTAACTAAATCTCTACAATGAAAATCTCCGGCATTAGCTGATAGTCGGAATAGCTGATGGTTCAAGGGGAAGATACAACAAAAAAAAAAAATAAGGAGAAAACCTTTTAAATAGTTCATATTTCATTTGTTCCGAACTCAGATTCCTTTTACTTCTACCAAAATTAAGGACATAAAGGCACCCAATAGTTGGGGATGTGTGCGCGCATGCCAGGTAAGGAGTACTTTGGTGTCTGAAGTGATGGGGCGGGGGGTGTAGGGGCATGTGATAGAATGGTCAGGGGTGGCAAGAAGAGAAGCAGAAGGGTTAAACGATATGAAGAAAATGCGAGTGTAAAGGTGATGCGGGACCATAAGACCAGTGGCGATTGATCCTTGTCATGCGTTCTCACAAACTAAACGCACAGGACACATCGAAGAGAGATACTAAATTAGACTCTATTGGTATCCCCTCACAGGCATTTTCCTTGCCAAATTGCCTTACTGACCAGTGGTGAGCAATTTATCGCAAAACCAACACACTCAAGGATGTCAAAATAGCCCAGTCGAGTTAATGGACAATGGAAATCTGGCTTTTCCAAACACGAATCAACGACTGGTGAAACATCATTAGCCAAAAAGTGGGACTTAGGACCCGTTATCATCTGCCCAAGCCTAGAAGTACAAATTGAATAAATAAGAATCCTCATCTTAATATATATAGTAAAAAAAGCGATCAAAAATACAACGGTATTAGGATAATCTCGGCTCTCTAAATACTTTTCGTTCCACAAATAGCTATAACAGTGGAGAAAATTAGTAGCTTAGTTCCCTACGAGTTCCCCAGATATTTTCAACTCCTTATGCCACCATTCTATTCGAGCGATCGTAGCGCTCGGGCAATAGAATCTCACAAGCTATAGATACTTCATTGTCGATGAGGATTCTTTTCAAATTAATGGTCGTAGATTTATCCTCTAATCATCAGTATGATCGATCCCCAGTTAGAAAGACCGTTATATACACCACGCAGAAGCCCCATTTAGGTACACATTTCCCCCAGTTATACTGTCAAATCCTTTCAAGTGCATGATGCCGCGAGGAGGGGTGTTGCACATATGATCCTGAGTCCCAAATAAAGGTTATGTGGATAGATGGTTACCGCCAATACTTACAATATTATCGCTAACGACTTACCCTCCGCACTAATACTGGCTCATAAGTTACAAGGCTGAAATTGAGGTCTTTGAGTGGTGCTAATAGTGGGTGAGAAATGCTAGGATTTGCTTGGTCACTCCTAGACTTTACACTTCCTGACCTGGCCAATATGAAACGCTAAGGTAAGGCAGTGAGATTGTGATGCCATTTCACATTAACCCTACGGGAACCGCCCCATATCCGCAAAGACTCAAAAAGGTAGTGATTCTTGCGACCAAATCCCCGATAAACAGGGCCTGAAAAATGCCAATAGGGCTGGAAGCAGGGGCCCGTAGCCAGGGCCCTGGAATAGGAAATTGAACGTGGTCTATATACAAGTGGGACATCGCCGAAGACTCACCTCGCAAAAAGTGTCCCATTGCTTCGCTATCTTGGAACTGTTGTGTCTGTTGAGATGATCAAAGAAAATTTAGGGAGCCCTCCGTTTTTGTTTGCTGTTGAGGATAACGCAAGCTCGAAGAGACTGTCAGAAAGGGTCTACCGTCGCTTGTTTGTAGTGTCTTCCCCGAACAAAGAGCAGTCGATGGCAACACCTTAAATCTTGGTCCCGTGGGCCAGTGAAGGTTGGATCTGTTCCCCCTGAACACCGACTGGCCACCGCCTGTGGGTTCCGAACGCAAGTGCGACTTAAGAAACGCCCTCCACCCCGTAGGGCCAGAGAGAATATTCGTTCTGGAAAAGGACCATCCGCTCACACCTATCCCTTCCACACCACCCTTTACCCTAAGCGACCGACCAGAAACTGAGATTTTCAGGCCCAATTTGCGCGATCTCCGGAGCGCTGTCATATACCGCAGGAACTCCAGAGCCTCTCTCTGCCCAAAATGTATCGGCTCGCGGGGTAGGCTTGACGGAGAGCAATTGGCTAAAAGCGAGAGTGGAACCGCAACCCGATTCTTCCACAAAACGGGCACTTCAGCTGGTAGTGGGGTGGGTTGCCGGGAAGGCCTGTGTTTCTCCCAAACTCCGCAAGTCGTACCCGACCATGGCTGCAGATATTGCTCTCCCCTCCAATTGAGCCCCTCCCATACCTTAGGCGGGTGAGACCAATCGGCCAAGAACAGTCCTGTGCGAAATTCCAGAGATGCCGCCCAAGAAAGCCCCCCGAAAACTAGTTGCCTGGAAAAAGTGCACCGCAGCCCCATTGTGGAGGACCACAATCGCAAGGTAAGCATATACGTGAATTTGGCTGGGGGTTTCATGCTGTCGGCACCGTAAACCTGGCTCTGTGAAACTGTCACCATATAAGAGCCACCTCCTCCCGCCCAATAAGCAACCCCGCCATGCCAAACCTTTGCCACGCCTATGTCCCTTCACCATCACAAGACGTATAGGTGTCTCCTTCTTTGGGTTAGTGTCCCAAAAATCTAAGTAAAATCCCGGGGAGTGTTATAGTCAATAGATGCACAAGTTCCCTGAGTACCCAAAACGACCAGGGTCCCTCGCACGAACTCTGTTGGCAGCGAAGTAATCACTAGAAAAGTTAAGTGTTCAATCGGACTCGCAACGGCGTACGGAAAGAACTCTGGCGGAGAAATCTTGTAAGCAAGTCTTAGGAGAACCCAGTTCGAAGGCTCGGGATTTTCCGTTCCAGGGAGATGATGCGCAATCTCTTCCAATCCTTCGTTCCGCCTTGGCCAATTCACCAAAGAGACTAACCACCCCTGTATTATCGTAAAAAATAAAATTCAGAGAGCCCGAGGGTTGTGAAAATTTGCGCTGTCGAAGTGGTTTTTCACAGGTAGATAGCAGCGGGAAAGCCAGGCCTAGGAGAATCACCAGGAAGATTCCTTTGAAGCTTGACCCCGTGTGTCTTTGTACAATGGCAAAATTATCCGCCGAATCAGACAGGCAGAACTCACTTGTTCAACAACTGTCGATTAAGATGTAAGTCTTACTGTGTTGCAATCTTTTAAATAGTTTCCTTTTTACTGGGTGCGTCTGTTGGATGGACGAGGATCTAACCAGTCAGCTGTGAAATAAAAACACTTCGCAACAATGTGTTGACAACAGAAACCTGTGCAAATTGTTCCATACTAGCGCTCAAAAGGCACAAGCGTTTGGGTTGTATGTTTGGCCTTTCTCTTCCCTTCACCTTGCAGTCCCTTGAAAAGCCTGAGAAAAAAAGAGTGTTTGGGGTCCGACACGCGACTTCGGTGGAATGATCCTGACAGCCTACCTATGGTGAGTAAGAAAACAGAAACCAGAAACATACTTCTAGGATACAGGCTCCCACACACCCACTATTTGTATGTGTAGCAAAGCATCGTCTGCCGCGAGAAAACTCGTCATGAGTGAATGTTATCATAACTTCCCTTCTTTTTTTTACCTAGTGTTAAACCTTCACAACGTATCCCTTTCAGAGCCTCCTTCACTTGCAACACACTGCACTCGGTGGAGGACTGCCATGGTTCCCTCTCAACTATAGGGAATCACTTGTGTGACCGACTTAGATTATAAACTCATTTAATTTTTCTAAGAAGCAACTAGCGGATGCCACCAGAATAGATCCGCCTCGATATGAAACTGCGACGCCAAAGAAATCGAGGGCCGGTGTGATGGGGGGTCCACATATGAAATGGAAAACGTGAAGGGAGAGAAAAGGAAGGAAGGAAGGAAGCGAAGGAACGGGAAGGTAGGATAGGTTGGCTGATAGAACACAAAAAAATGGGAGAGAAAAGAGAAAACAACCCCAGATAGAGAAAAGAAGGAAAAAGCCAGCCCATGCTCCAAAGCCTTACACACCATCCCAAACAACCCTACTCTTTAATGTAAAGAAGTAGGAAATAGGAGCTAAGGGGAAATAAACCGCTTCCCTTGCAATGAAGCACAAAGGAGGGGAGGGAAGGCGAGGGCAAAGAAAGAAAGAAACAAGAAAGAAAGAGAAGACGACGAGGTCCACCGTCGCGGCGCAAAATAAAAAAGAGCCACGAAAGAGAAGAGAAATTGGCGGGAAAATGCCGCTGGCTTGCGGAAAGGAACCATGCCCGAGCGAAACAGAAAGAAAGACAGGAGTGCAAAGATTTAACAAAGAAGAATGCCTAAATCTGACGAAAAAGAAAAAGGTAAACCTTGGTAAAATGTAGATAAGAACAGAGTAAAGAAAGGAGGCCAATGGAAGATGGGCACAATCCAGGGGAAAAAGATATAGGGCAGAAACAAGGGACAAATGGAACAGGAGCGAGCAGAGACGCAAGCAAGGGAAGAGATGGCAGAAAATTGGCTGGAAGGAAAGCCAGAAGGGAGGGAAGCGAGAACAGGAAGTAAGGACAAACGGACCGAAGAAAGAGAAAGAAAGACAAGGAGACCAAATGAAAGAACGGAAGAATAAGGAAAGAAAGATAGAGGAGGGGGAAGA
>BHFT01016897.1:0-30644 GCA_004320025.1 Laticauda laticaudata
AGTGTCGCTGCGGTGGAGTTGAGTTCTTCATCGTGGGCAGTCTCTTGCTGGGCTGTTTCTGGCTTCCTCCAGCCCTCTTTTCTTCTGGTTGATTCAGCGATCTGGAATTGAGTTCAATACTGGTGCCCTAGTGGCTGCGGATTTCTTGGCTGCCTTCAGCGGCGGTTGGCTTCTGCGATGGCCGTCCTCGGCCCACTGTGATATTCGGTCTGTTTAGCAGCTTGCTTTGGAATGTAAGCTCCTTCAATCTGAGGACCAAGCGCGTCCCTCATGGCCTCTGTTCCATGTTCTGGAACTGCAACAGGCTCCTCCGATGTTCGTCTTAGGGCTGCTATGAAATCCGACTGATGCTCTTCGTCTTTCCATTGGTCTCGTTTGTAAAACTCATGTCTTTTGATCAGGTTGGAGACCAAGGCGCATAATGGGCTTGGAAGCATTCTGTTCAGTTCAGGCCATGCATCTGCTTAATTCTCCGCAAAGTTTAGCTAGCGCCTTTGCCCATTTTAAAATGGCTAGCCGCACAGTGCGTGAGGAATATTCTAGCCCTCTTCCTCTTGCGTCAGGTTATCTCGCTGTACACGCTCGTTGCTTTCTTAAGAACATCAGAAAGCGATCAGTGATATTGACTCCCAATCTTCTTCAGCTGGGTTGAACGTTCTGTGGGCGGCGCATATTGTTACCAGGGGACAATGCTCTATCACTTGGGTTCGTGGTTGCTGCGGCTTCGTCTTGCTCTTCTACTTGAATGATCCCACCTGCCTCCGCCTTGTGTTCGCGTCTGGAAATAACGGTGCGCGAGGCTTGGTTTCCTAGCTAGACAGCTCTTTATTCAAACAGTTTATGTGGACTTGTAACGGAATGGTCTTGCCCAAGCTTGTGCGCAGCCCTTCAATATATATAGCGGCATTGCTTCGGCGGCTGTGGCCAATGACAGTTGTTTAATGATGTCTCCTTCGCTTGTCAGGCAGGCCAATAGGAATGGCGCTTAAGTAACCAATCCGAGAACGGCCTTTTCGGCCAATCAGTTTAAGGTATTTGGAGTCTACCAAGTTCTATACACAACAGATAGCAATGCTACAAACTTAACTCTTAACTCTTTTGACCCCCCCTCCCCTTTTAGATACTTTTTGGGTCAACTCACCAGACTGCCTCATAACTTGTGCTTTCACAAAACAAATCCCAGCATAGCTGCTTGAATGGTGTGATGAACACCAATGATCTGCATTTGGCATTATAAGGAAAATAAATTTCACCAGCAGCAATAAAGAGAAAAGAGTTGCAGTTCACCGAAACGATCCACCCATTGCACTTAGTGCTTGGATAAGCAACATTACAATTGAGGCATTTTCTGCAGGCTGACTGGATGAAAAGAGGGTAAAAGTATCTGTAAAAGATGAGAGAGAACAAGATGAACAGCAGATTGGATGTAGAAAACCAGTTGCAGATTACAGAGATAGTTACAAGAATTGAGTTGGCTGATGAGGCAGGAATCTCTGATTCTTATGCCAGAGAAAGCCATTTTGTAAATAAGGGACAGATGGCAGAAATCTTCAAGGTGGGGAAATGGGTAGCCACATGGCTATTGATTCAAAAAGGCAGAGAGAGGAATCCCAGGATTCAAACCTTCGGACTAATATTTATAAAGGGCAAGATTCCTGAATGGTATTAGTTGGAAAATTTCTTAATTTTCTGTAGTAAGTCTATTTGAGTCTGCTTGGCTCCAGTGAACAAGGAGATAGTCTAATTACCATACTAGGTATGAAGTCTTGACATCTGTAATGTGGCAGAGTTCTGTTGCAGATCAGTAAAACAGAGAAGGTACTTTTGGCCATTTATCTGCTGAGCTCAATTTTGATGTTGTTGCTCACTTTTCATGATTGGCCTCCTTCTGTTTCCTCCACCTTGGCCTGCATGAACATGGGCATCCCTAGGCAGAGCTGGATGATCATGGCAAATAATGAAATGCAAATGATGTAAGCATGCAAATTCTGTGACATTTACTTGTCACAGATGTCAGGATTCATGGATGTAATATGATGGTGTCACCATTTGGACAGCATTGTGGATTTGCTGTGAGCTCCACTAGAGCTATGTTCAGTATTTCTTGTGTATTTCTATTTCGTTATAGTCCTCTATGTCCATGCATCTCCAGATTGGATCCTTTAACCTTTATGTCACTAGAATGGATTCAAGGACAGGCACGGTGCAGTGTAGAGTGATATGAGTGGGAAGATGAATCTTCTGCCAATGCTGTGTATTGTGTTTGCACATGGTCACTAGAGGATACGATCCACAGTGTCAGCAACATTCCTAGATATCTCATCTCCACGAGAGACTGAGCTGGGGCCCATCTGCCTCCATTCCATGTGCTTTCAATAGTTTTTCCCCAAGTGAAAACTAGCAGGTGGAATATGCCATAAAAATGTGGCATTCTTTTCTTCCATAGGAACTGCCAACATTTGGCAATTCCAGATGCTATTCAGTCAGAGACCAGATGTCTTTGGAAGCTGTTTCTCTAACTGTACAGTATGCTTCTCTCACAGCATATGCAACAATTGCAAACTTCTTTTCCTAAGAAAGTTATTTTACAGAAACAACACTAACATTTTTCATTCACAGAAGACAGTTTTGCATGACTGATATACTAAAGCCTGATTAAACTGCATCAGTTAAGATAACTTTTAGCCGGTGCATCAGATTTTTGATAATATCTGATTGTTGATTATTATTGATAATATCTGATGTATGATTTTTGATTGATCAGATGATATATCTGTTATTTGACAGAACAAATATTTCAGAGTTTTGTTTTTATTGCTTCAATCTAAAGGAGAAACCCAGCAGAGCTTTTCACTAGAGGTATGCTGTATTTTCCTGCATATCTTTTCTTTTAAGACATATACATTATAAATTAGAATGATTTAACTTAGTTGTCTTGCTGCAAAAGGAGGAGGAGGAGGAAGAAGAAGAGGAGGAAGAGGAGGAGAAGGAGGAAGGGGAGACAGAAGGAGAAGAGTGATTTCATAATCTGTAAATGAATGTCTATATTATAAAAAGCCAAAACTGTAATCTGTTTTATTCAGGGGCATCTGCAAGAGGGTCAAAAAAGTAAACAGAAGTTAGCTTTATTTCTTTTTTAATATGATGTGTATTTAAAAGTGTTTTACTTTTATTGTTCTTACCATCTTGAATTTTTTTATCGTCTCTTATGGATGCCCCAATACTAGCTTCATTTCAAGTAGTTGGGTAAAACTGACTCTTTCACCAAGGATGGAAGTAGCCGTGAGATTATTTGTCTTGCTTACTTGGATGTGCAAATTTTTAAAAACTCTTATATTTGAAACAAAGGTTTTACATTTATAATTATGTTTTGTATTTCAATTAAAGTATTAACATTTAAATTGATTTGCTAACAATAGTAAACAGTGGGAAATCAAACATATAATTAATGTATGCAGGCCAAATTTTGAAAAAGTTAGCCAGCTGCAATTTCCAACAGTATTCCTATTTTGTACTCCCCCCCTCCTTCTATTAAAAAAAAAGTGACATGATATCCATTCCCATTGTTCTCTTTCCAGAACAATGATATTTAATTCAAAAGACATAACACTCTTGCATCTAATGTATCTTTCAAAATACTGTGAAATTTATATATGAAGCAATGTTTATCTAAAAAAGTGAGACTAAAGTGCAAGATTACAACATCTAGACATACCTTGCATTTTAAGCACCTCATTTCAAAAGTTAGCTGTTTTCTGAAAAAGATAAAACATTGTTCAGCAAGCATGTTTCAACAACATTGTTCAACAAACAAATATTTTTATTAAATCCAAAGTAATTTTTAATCTACAGGAATATGATATATAGACGTCGTTTACCACTGTAATTCACCTACTGGATATTCCAGTATTTCATTCCTTAACTTTTTATACTCTTAGACATTCAGTCTAGAACAGGGGTGTCAAACGTGATTTCATTGAGGGCTGCATCAGGGTTGTGTTTGTCCTTGGGGAGCTGGGATGGATGTGGCTCGGGTGGATATGGCCAGGGTGGGTGTGGCCAGCTCAACATCATGCATATCAGAGGTGCCTGTGGTGGCCCAAGTGCTCTGCCAGCGAAAACGGGCTCTTGAGCTCCATTTCTGGCTGTGATGGTTCCTGCAACCCTCTGGCAGCAAAAATGGAGTTTGGGAGGGCTATGCATGTGCCTTATGAGCTCTGTTTTCAGCTGTGACAATCTGCTGCAACCTTCTGCCAGTGAAGCGTGGCTCCCATGAGTTCCATTTTTGCTGGCAGAGGCACCACAGTCTGGTCCTTCACTGTTTCCAGGATGGCCCCATGGGCCAGATCTAAGTATCTCATGGGCTGGATCCAGCCGTGGGCCTTAAGTTTGACACCCCTGGTCTAAAGTGTGCTGCCATAGGCTTATTATTTGTAAAGAGATAAGAATATCTGGATTGTGGGTCAAGATCTATAGAAGAGTGGGAGTAATGTCCTGATACATGCACTTGAGTGGGCATGAGTGGCAAACATATATACAAAAGGAATGGAGCTTGGATTGTGATGTTGTGCCTGCCATCTTACATACAGTATTGTGATATCCCCTGTGGATGGCACTGAAAGACCATATTGAATCTTTCAATACTATAGGGGGTTCTGAAACTCAGGGATGGTGTATCACATTGAGAGTTCATTGTGTTTTAACTGAAGATATTGTCACTCTGCCCCTCAAGTAACAGACATGGCAATCTAATTTTACTGCTTGATTAAATGCATAGACATCACTCAAATGTTCCAACAAAAAGATAACCTTAGCTTTCGGATTATGTTCCTTTAACATGACCACAAAAAGCAAACTGGAATTTGAAAATGGCCTCCTAAGAGAACGAGGATAAGCCCCACCTTTTCCAAGGCGGAAAGTCCCTACATCCTCCAATTTATACTGTATACCAAAGATACCAATTGCAACATGGCCCATAATGGAGGTTTCTAGTAAGCAAAACATGTCACTCTTACTTGAGAAAGATGATATACTTTATGTTATAAATCTAAATCCACAAAATTAAAGCATCTTTTACTAACTGACAGTGAATGACAGCAAAGTAATGGAAAGCAGAACTATATCTATGCAGCTTATCCTGTTTTCATTAAACCGGCTGCCCTTAAGCCCATGTCACACTGCACCAACGAATGCAAAGAGGACGTAAAACGGACAAAAAAGCTTGCCATCCGTTGGAAAACGCGATGCATCCATTGTGTATTCACTGCATACGTTTTCCATACTCTCTATCCGTTCAGCATCCGTCTACTGTGATTTCATCCACTCAAAAAGTTTTGGGCCGCACGAAACTTTTTGAGCAGATGAAGTATCCAATGCGTCCATTCTACATCCGCTACGCATATGGGAAACATCTGTTATACGTCCGTTGTCATCCATTACGCGTCCGCTATATCCGCTAGGCATCCGCTGCGCATCCGCGCAACTCAAATCCTCTCCAGCGGAAAACGGACACAGGGAGGAAGCGAAATGAACATGGAACAGACACATAGCGTTAGTAGCATGGACGTAAAAAGGATGAAAGCGGATGCAGCTCGGATATAAAGCATTAAAATGGAAAAAACGTTCATATAGGGGCTGTATCTCGGATATTTAGGATGTCTGGAGGATGTCTGGAGTATGTGGAAGGACACCTAGCGGAAAACCGATATTTCCAATAAAAAGGGGGAGGAAATCACTCTGAGATCTCACTTTCAGTCCAGCAGCCCTGGTGTGCAGACCTCTTCAGCCTTGCTCTTGCTCTTCAACATCATCCATTGATCTCCACCATGGATCATCGCACACTCCTTTTAGATAGCCGCGCATCATTCACACCAGAAACCAAAGCCTCTTCAGGCTCCTTTCAACCTTTTCTATGGGAAGAAAAGGAAGAGGCCAAGAAGCTGTCTGGGTCTGACGATGAATCAGGAGAAAGAGTGGAGTTTGGACCTGTATGACAAAGCTGAATGGTGGAGCTGAGGAACGAAGGACACTCGTGCATTCCAGAACTTCATGAGGATGCCGCCAGCCATGTTTGAACGAAGTTGTGGAGGCATCTGAGACCCAGTTTGACAAGCAGAGCACCAACTTCCATCCCCCAACTCTGGGACCCTGGCTGAAGGTGGCACTGACTCTGCACCAACCTGGCCTCCGGGACCACATACGAAACATGCAGTACGCCTGGAGGGTGCCAACACAACACATCCAGCATTGTGTCAGAGAAGTGTTGCAGGCCATCATTGAAGATATTGTGGAGGAAGCTCCTCCAGTGTCCCACCCCTGAAGAGAGGCTGGAGGAAAGTTGCAGAACAGTGGTATCAGAGGTGGAACTTCCCCACACCGTTGGAGCCATAGATGGAAGCACTGGCTGCAAAGCTCCACCCAAGTCAGGGTCCACTTATTCCAACTACAAGGGCTTCTTCAACATCATCCCCTTCGCCATGGTCAATGCTGACTACAAGTTCATGTACATCGATGCTTCAGGCAACGGGTGAGCTTCAGATTCCCAGGTATACAACGCCAGTGACCTCAAGGATGGCTGGAACACAACCTTATCATTGGGCTTCCCAGATTCAGACCCCCTACCCAATGACACACAAGATGTGCCCACTCATCGTGGGTGATGACGCCTTCTCCCTCAGAACTTACCTCATGAAGCCCTACACTTCCAGATACCTCACCCGTGAAGAGAGATCTTCAACTACAGGTTGTTCAGGGCAAGACGGGTGGTGGAGAAGCGCTTTTGGCATCCTGGCCAACAGGTTCCAGGTACTTCTCACCACCTCCAGGCATCACCCACAGACAACCATGAGGAGCATCAAGGAAGCTTGCTGCATCCTGCACAATCTCATGCGCACGCCGGTAACCAGTCTTGACAGAACAGGCTCGTGGGACCGTCAACAAGGGCAATGGGCATGGAGCCTGGTGATGGAGGCGAAGGGCGAAACCTGATCGACACTGGTGGATGTACCAGGCCCCAACAGAGCTTCACGTGAAGGGAAGAAGCAGCGCAACCTCCTTAAACACTGGTGCAACTCCCCAGCTGGACAGTGGAGTGGCAAGACAGGATGGTAGAATGCTTAATGGATGCTTCCTTCGGCCTGTCTCATCACACTGATGAGATTCTGCCATGTATGCTGAGTGGCCCTACAATTAATAGGTCATTAATAAAGAGTTGTGTTTAATGTTGAAATGTGTGGATCAATGATTAAATTGTTATTGATAATAAAGGGCCATATGTGTGGCATCTGGGAGGGTGGACCATAACAGTCCCACTATGCTTGCATTGGAGGCTTATCTATCCCACAGCTGTTACCCATCCCACAGCTATTACCCATCCCACAGGTATCCCTGCCATCCCACAGCTATTCTTCTCCCAAGGTATCCCTGCCCATCCCACAGCTATTCCCATTCCCAGGTATCGCTGCCCATCCCCACAAGCATGCAAAGGCTTAACCATTTTCTAAAAGTTTCCACCAACACTTTATTAAGTAAAATAAATGACCAAGTGTGTGAAGCAAAGATAACCTTTATTAATAACAGTTAAGTAAAGTGTAGGATTTTATTTAAAAAGCAAAAGGAACCAAGAAAAGTGTCCCAAGCAATGATAAAGTGAGGGGCTGTGAAGGGACTGTGACATTGCCTGGGGTGGAGGAGCAGACCTGAAGTGGGTGGGAGCAGGTTCAGCTGGGCCTGGAGGGTGGTGCAGCAGCGCCGTGATCCTCTCTTCATCACCTGGTACTTGGGCTCGGGCATGTCCATGAGGGTCTGGTCCACGTAGGTGAGGAAGGGCTTGCGGTTTGAGGATGGAATCTCAAAGTGTACCAGCTGAGAGAGGAGATTTGTGCTGGTCTTGATGGTGTCCCTGATCTCCAGCAGGACAGTGTGGCTCTGTCCCTCCAGTCTGCCTCTCTGCTGCTTTCTGTGGAGGTGGAGCTGGGTGTGGGTGTGGGTTGGTCCCTGGTGGTCGCTGCTGCTTCTTGCTCCATGTGTGTGAGAAATCCTCCACATCCTCCGGCATAGGGTGTGCAGCTGTCGGGGGGGTCTCTGTCGTGGGGCGCTCTGTGGACACCTGCCTGGACACGGTCGTTGTCTACTGGGCCAGAAGAGGACTGGCTGTCTGTGGGCTGCCTGAGAGTGAGGGTAAGATAGAGGGGCTGCTCCTGGTTTGGCGGACCTCACCTCCAGTAAGCTGCACTTTGCCATGACGTAGCTCTCCCGGTCGGTGAGCTTGACCGCAGCCTGGCCAGACTTCTTCAGGTGCAGCTTTCCCCTACCAGGTGTGCATATGCTTCCACCACCTGAGGAGACATCAGCAGTGAAGCCCAGGCTCTGTGCTTCTGTTCTCCAAGCGTCTGCTCGCTTGGTGTCTCCATACAGCCTGTGGCCCTTCCTCCACATGTACTCATTCTCCCTCAGCCACTCCAGCACCTCCTCCTCATGCTCCTCTGCGATGAAGTACTGCTTCCTCTCTCCTTCTCCTTGCCTTGCCTCTTCCTCCCTCTGGCAGGGCCTTCATCATCAGTGCTTTCAGGGCTTTGGGACTGGTCCAGCACAGCAGCAGCAGGAGAAGCAGCCAGGAGAAGCAGCACCACCACCAGCAGCAAGAGAAGCACCACAGCAGCAGCCAGCAGGAGAAGCACTACCACCACCAGCAGCAGGAGCAGCACCAGCAGCAGAAGAAGCAGCACAGCAGCAGAGTCAGCACCAGGGGGTGCGATGGTGGATCTATCCTCTTGCCGGGGCTGGCAGAAGATGGCACAGGCTTCCTCTTCTCCCCATGGTCTCTGATGAAGATGTGTCTGGCAGCAGGTCTTTCCTCTGAATGCTGGCCTCATGCAAGCTGCCTCCTTTTATATCCATGGGACTGACGCAATGCATCCTCCCCGCATGCGCAGTTAACGCTCTGCATCCATTTTGCATCCGCTCTGCATCCCGCTCTGCATCCGCTCTGCATCCGCGTCATCCGCTACGTATCGCTATGCATCCGCTATGCATCGCTATGCATCCGCTATGCATCCGCTATGCATCCGCTTCACCGCTACACATTCGCCTCTTTCACTACGTGTCGCTTTGCTATGCTCCCCCGGAAGCCCTGCGACAGTGCCATCCGCTTCCATCTGCTTTCACCTGCTAGGCTTCCGTTGAGCATCCGTTTTACATCCGCGATACGTCCTCCCCGTCCATTCTTTTCCGTTTTGTTTATGCAATTTTTGTCCCTTTTGAGAGCAGATAAAGAACGGATGGAGCCTGTGTCCTTTTACATACGTTTTGCATCCATCGGGCGATGTGACCTAGCCTTTACATACAATGGAAGATGTTACCTTTCATCAATACAAAATGACAGCTTATTAGAAGAAGAAAATGGAAAGTGGAAAATTGGGCTTCATATTAAATGCTTAATAAATTTACATTTGAAGAAGGGAAAGGCATTAGACAGTTTTGTTTTCTTAGGTGTAAGGAGAAATACAGAGGGACAGTGTGTTGCAGAAAAGAAATTAATCCTTGGTGGAACGTGGTGACAAATTCAGACAGGATCAAGAAGATTAAGGACATTTCAAGGACAACACATCAGAAGTGTTAAATAGCATGGATGTGCTTTTCAGTAAGTGAAGCTGGACAGCAAAAAAAAAAAAAGTAAGAAAAGAAAATATAGATTATTTTTTCAAATATGTGTTCAAATTATGGAGATGATTATTAAGAATATCAAGGAGAACCAATCAATCAGTTCTGGACCAAATAAAGGCTGGCTATTCTGTTAATGAGGGGAAAAATTGGCCTTGTGATGGGTTGGAACACATAATTATGCTTCCTAGGTTGAGGAAAATAGAAGAAGTGGAAGATGAGAGATAAGTGAATTGACAGGATCGAAGTGATCAATGGAATATTTTTGGAAAACTTCTGATTGGCTGTTAGGCTCAAGTACGGATGAAAGGCTTTTGTCTGGATCATCATAAGGAGCCAGCCTGACTTGATGGCACTGAACTAATGAAGGAATCTGGTTGCTTTTGGTATACAAAAGAGGTACAGTCAATAAGTTGCAGAATATATTTTACTAGTGAGAAAGCCTTTGTGTTGGTGCCCCATCTTTAAAATTCCTTCCTCAAGAGTGCAGTGGACTATATCTTATGATGATTTAGTTTCTGAGCTAGTTTGGTTCTACACATATTTGTTTATACTAAATTCTAAGCTTTATCTCCTTTTTTTTTTAAAAAAATAAGCTAATGTAGATGTTTTGGCATTGTATTTCCATTTGCTACATTTAGGTTTGCCAATATTTGAGTCTTGGCATTAAAAGATGGTCATATAAAAATATGGTCCTATTGATCTTGATGCTTCACCTTTGAATTCTTGCTGATCCAGCAATTGTTAAAGGCACATCTGCAGGGGTTAATTGAAAAGTTGGCACCTGTATCTGGTTTCCTCTCTTGGATTAGAGAGTGAAAGGAGTTAAGCCAAGGCCTCTTTATGATTAATTTAATGAGCAGTAGCCATTGTCTCTGTGTAGCTCAGCAACACCAATGAAGAAAGAACTTTTGAATGAGGACTCAGAAACACTTTATGTATATGTGTGTGTATGTGTGTGTGTATACACACACACATACATACACGCATACACACACATACAGAAAGAGAGCGAGAGTTAAAACAGTGGTGTTGTGAAGGATCTGAATATGTTGATTTTGTACAATTCCTTAAGAAGTCAGCTTGAGGAAATTTACTTATAGATTGTATATGCTTTAGCAATCTGATAAAGAAAATTCCTGGACACTTTTTAAAAAATCAGTTTGATATTGTGCTAAAAAAGTTATTTTTCATGCATTTAAATATATTTTTATAGAGAGAAAATCACCCATTAGGAGGTTTTCTCTTTTTTTTTTCTAGGAAAAACCCTAACAGTGACTGAAAGACATTCTATTGGATTCCTATGAAGTTTTCATTTCAGACAGTTGCATCCTTTCCCATCTCTCACACAAGTAAATACTTGCATGCAGTATAACAAAATAATTTGGGAAGAGCTCTGGGATGGTGGGCAGCACAGGCTTTGACATGAAAGATTTTAGAGAATTATAGGCAGGCATGGGTAGACTTCTGTCTAAAATTTGGGCAGCTACTCCTTGGTCAAGTAAGCAATTCTGAAGGAGTAAGACTATACCATGGTCTAATTTGATGTAAAGCATTTTCCTATGTTTCTGTAAATGATTTATCTGCTTAATGATTTATCCACTTAATTACTTGTTTGAATGTTGACTGCCCACTTAAAGTGGATATATCTCTGTGTGCATATGCAATTAGTAATTATGTTGCCATTTAAATACCTAAGAGTAGCTATCTGTAAAACCTAAAGTTCTGGGAATAGAATCTTCCAAGGAATACATTTTATATATCCATATATGACCATGGCAGTCTAAGCGTTCAGAAGATTCTCCAGCGGATTTTTCAAGTTAATTTCTCTACATTGGAAGAGATTCTTGGTGTTCCAGGCATAACACTCCAGATGAAACAAGCTTGTTTCAGTGCTGGACAACATATGGATGCATATAAGATTGAAGTGAGCTACAAATATTTGCTTCGCAACATGTTCTTGTAGTTAAGGAGAACATATTTTTTTTAAAAAAGAACATCTGCATCTCCATGCAGTAATAAAAATGTTCAGCATTTTTCTAATAAATATACACTCTTTCAAGCATGAAAACCATATATGTGGATTCCTGTCAATTATGAATAACGAGTTCACTGGCTGCTTTCCCAAAGTGTACTAGAAGGACTTTTCCAACAGCTGTGATCAAGATGTCCAACAGTTTTTATCTGCATTTTTCTTAAAAACTTGTTTACTGTAATATTTTGTAAGCCAGACCTGCCATTTATCTTGCCTTTGAAATATTTTTTATACAGGGAGTTTAATTTCATTAAAATGAGACAGGAAATTAAGTAACAAAATTGTACACAGATCTGTCTAGCATAGTTTCCCCCATCTTTGTGTCCTCCAGCCTTGTAATTATCAAACAGCATACAATTATGAAGATAAAACCCAACACATTTGGAAGTCACTTGGTCAGAGAAGACTGGCTCTAATCTTCTGCCTCCAGTCCAATTTGCTTCCATTTTGAAATCAACTTGTCCAAATTATGCAATGGTATCACAATTTACTTTCCATTTGTTAGTGAACTGAGAACCAGTATAGCATTGTGACTAAAGTTTTAGATTTGATCTGGAGAAACTTAGATTCAAGTACTTACTTGATTATGGACTAATTATGGATGACTTTGGGCCAATCTTTCTCTGACTCACTTATCACACAAAATTATTATTGTGGTGATAAAATACAGAGCCATCTACCATGTATGCTGTCTTGAACTTTAAAAGAAATGGAAGAATATAAATAACTGTTGAATGCACTAATTAAAGTTCTATCTCCATGTTTGTTATTTTACTCCTGCGTTTCCTCGAAGTAGCAAGAATAGTGAACATCATTCTTCTCCAAATTAATTATACAACATTACTGATGAGGTAATCTTAGCAGAGTGATAGTGATTGCTGAGGTATTTTTTAAGCAGTTTAATGAAGATCTGAACCAATATCACTATCAACCAATTACTAAGACTTTAAATTCTCTTTTCCCATCCTCTAGTTCAAGAGTCTTCAAACTTGGCAAATTTAAGACTTATAGACTTCAACTCCCAGAATTCCTGAGCCAATATGACTGGAGGAAGAATCCTGGGAGTTGAAGTCCACAAGTCTTCAAGTTGTCAAGTTTGAAGACCTCTGCTCTAGTTCATCTGAAAAGTAACACATGTAACATTTCTTCTAACAGGTTTGCTTATACCAACACCAGTCTTAACAGTTAAACATGATTTTTATCTAGGTGACGTTTCGATGAAGGCGACTTCATTGAAACGTTGCCTAGATACTTCCAATTTTATGTGGGAGAAAACCCGAATAACCAAAGATACACACACACACACACACACACACACACACGCTACCATATTGAACTAAAGAAGCAATTGCTCTTAATATAAAATTAAGCACTAGGTAATTTATGCTAATTTCTTGATCTGACCATAATACTATGTACCCGACAAAAAAAACCTCATTTATTTGGCAGTGGCAGAGTGTATGGCCAAAGAAAGCTCTAAAAGTGAGAACTTGAATGAATCTCATTTGAAGTTTGGGTGAATCCCATTTGACAACATCAGTTTGAGAATGAAAAGATGCTGAAGGGCAACTTGATAGTCAACACCAATTGAGAATCTCTGCTAATGGACTCATCCTTCCTCCAGTAAAAACCCAAAATGGCATCTTAGAAATGAGATAAGAGGGAAGATAGGCAGAGCTCGCAGCATCATGGCTTCAATGGATTCCAATATAACATTGTTCTGAAGAGTTAAGGCTTATGCAGTAAAAAGAGTGGAACATTGTCCTAAGCCTCATAATTTTTTGTAATTATAATAGAGCCAAAGGTGTTGATTTATAGCATAGGCTACTCTTTTCTTCTTTTGAAAATGTTCTAGGAAGTGTTTACAGGAAAAGAAGGTATATTGGAATGCCACTAAAGAATTTACATATTTGTAGGTTTATCCACAAATTCTGTTTGCCATGTTGCAAAGATGTCTAGCTAATAATTTATTACCTGAGGTCATGTCTTTGCAACATAACCTCCATCTCATTGCTAGCCCACTGCTGAGATACACTGAAGATAATGTAGTTGTTCAAGGAGAACCACAGCACAAATCTTCCATGTAGACATTATAGGGAGGGTGAAACTACTGGATGTTGAATAGCTGTGCTCCAAATGATTAGGCAGATCTATTGTAAGATCACCATTTCTGACAGTACCTCCCAACTTCAACCCATCATACACTCATACCCTCAGTAAAAGAATTTTCCCAACAGTTGATAACATTTAGGTGGATGCAGAAAGAAGGGGGGGAAATGCAAAGACCCGTCCAATCATTTCCCTGAATTTACCTTACATTAAACAATGGGAGGATTACGATAATGACTGGCATTGTTACTGAGGTGAACATGGGTTCTGAAAGTAATACTTTGCAATTGGCATGTTTTTTTTTTTTTTAACTGAAGGACAGGAAGAAAGCTGAGTAGTATGAGGAAGAACAGGCACAAGCTCACTGATGGTCAGAAATGGACCCAAAAGTAACAAAAAGTGAATTCAGATATGAAGGTCTACTGGTTTGTTTAAAGCTGCTTCATGTGTGATAATCCCTAGACATGAGTTTTCCCAATTGCTTAAATCATTGTAAAGAAAAACAACAACCTTAAATATGTTGGAATTTAGGACAAAGAACTCCGTCCTGACTATGAGCAATTTCAATACATCTTATTTGCATCAAATTGATCAAAGTCTAATTATTTCTAGATATCAGAAAAAAGGGGATGAATAACATCCTTTCCTAACCAACCATCCTGCTGGAAAATTTGGCCAATTTTGTTTTATTCGTCATCAAATAGCTCAAGAGATAATGTTGAGATATGGAGGTAAACAACGATCATTCCTTCAAAAGCAACTGGGGGTGTATGTGTATGCACGCATGCATGCACACACACATACATTTTCTCTTTCACCACAACTGAGAATCTCACATTTAGACAAAACATGACAGGTGGCTGAAAGATGTCAATATCAACAAAACAATGGGATGGGAGAAATTCGCAGAGAAAAGACTGAGCAGAAAAGAGAATGCAAAGTTCTCTCCTGGAGCAGTCAAAGACCAGATGGTAATGAAATATGTGTCGGCTTCTATCAGCTGCATTGATGATCCCTCCTTGCAAACACACAGAGACACAGGCTTACAGAATGGGTTGTTTGTGGGAATTGGGGGAAAGGGGGGAAAGAACAGATGTTGCAATTTCTCCCAAAGCGTCCAAGTGTGCGACACACACTGAATTGCCTGGAGCACATTTCCCAAAGCCCTTCTTGACAACCATGTGGCCCTGTAACACCTCCAGAAGAGAAACTCTGGGTCTGTGTGCTGCCATGATCTCTTCACTTCAGTCCCATCTGTTGCCCAGCTGTGAAAAATGTATGCTTGTAGTTTGATATGGAAAGAGGCGGGGAGTCAGGTAGCCCTTATGGGTGCTATGGTGAGCTAGCAGAATCCCTGCTGTAGGATTGAGAAACAGGATTATTTTTTGTGACTTTATGGCAAAATAAACTGATAAGATATTGATATTCATTTGTGCTCAGGGGAGAAGCGTCCATTCAAGAGCTGTTATGGTTTTCAGGGGCACCAAATGTGGACCTTATCAAACATGGTCTTATTAATGATAATCTTCTCGCATCCTGTAATTCCTTAATCCATCTTTCTTTTCATCTTTCCTTGATCTGATTTTGTTAACATTTGCCATCTTCACCATACCAAATCTCAATGTAAACATTTTAAATGCGATTAAAAAAAAGTTGTTCACTTTCTTTAGTGCATCTATCTTCATTAGTCACTGGAGTTACATTGCATTCTTGACAGAATTGGAATTAATGTTTGTGGTGAACAATCAGCGGTGCAGTTAATTTTATAGTCTGGACTTAGATCTTTTTCTTAGCATATTCCTGCAAATGCAGGGTCCACTTTTCAGATCATTGAACACCACTTTGTACAGTCAGCTGCGTCTTCAGGACGCAGGCCCACAGCTTGCATATTTTTGTTGTTGATATGTTGCCATCTCTGTTTTGGGCACTCACAAGGTCACTAGCCATTGGCTTCTAGTTGGTAGGCAGTCTTGGCAACAATGGAAGGTGCTGCTCTCAGTACATGTCCATACCAGCAGAGCTGGCCTTCTCTCATCTTCTCTATAACTGATGCCACACCAAAATGTTGTTGAATGGTGTCATTAGTGATGTGGTCAAGAAGGAAGATGCCTGATATCTAATGGAGCATTTCCATTTCCATGGCATGGAGATAGTTTTCAGCCCCTGTTGTCTGGAGTAACATGGCAAAAAAATTGCTTTACTTAGAACCAAAGTGATAAACCTCCAAGCCTTAAAAAGAACAAGGTAAAATAGATACAACAAAATATTGTTAACTGAAGCTAAGGCAACAGGAGTAATCTTCTCCTAAGCCTAAACTAGGACATGCTTTCAAATAAGTATGACAGGAGCAAGAACTCAAATGTTGTTGGCAATGTGGGAACTGTCCTATCCCCCAAATTAGAAATCTTTGTCAAAAATGCTATTTGAGGTCAGTAAGAAGAAGACCAGACAGTTGCTTGGCTAGGCAAACTCCTTGAGAGAGGATAGGGGAAAGGAGAACTTCCTTCTGGTGAGCCCTGAGTGGTTGTGACACTTTGGTGATTGTCACAGCATCAATAATGGTAGAGAAGAACCTGCCACTTCTGAGATAGAAGCCCTTCCTCACCATCCCTGTACCTAGGATTTTCTTGGAGCATGTTTTGCATTGGAATGCTTAAGTCTGAAATCAATTGTTTCAGGTACACTAGAAGGTTGATAGGCTGAAGACAATACTCTGTTCAGTGTGTGTGTGTGTGTGTGTGTATGTGTGTGTGTTTGTGTTTGTGTGTGAGTGGGGGAAGGGGTTTCACTTATTTCCTCCTGCTCAGTTAGTTTATACATAATCTGCTTTTCTTAGTTAAAATTCTGGATAGTGTTGCTCATCTATGTAAAACTTGAAGTGGCTTTCAGTAATACTATAAAGCAATGTGATGAGTACTTCAATGGTTGTAGTAACTGAATATTGAAGTTACCCTAATGCATGACTCACATAAATTCTGTTGTCTCAATTTGTGTAATATCCTATTACTGAACTACTAATAGATTCTACTGCTTAAAAATCACTGAAACATTTAGTGATTGTGAAAGGACAAGAGCACCCATCAATTATGGAGAAGCATAGAGCAACTATCCAGACAGACAATGCCCCTTATCCTGAGGATAACAACCACTTGTCCACTATATTTCCATTTTGCTAAGATTCAACTTTAGTTTATTAGCCCTCATATAATCCTTTACTGACTTCAAGTACCAGTCAAATTATTGCTAGACTGATTCAGCCAAATGCCACAGAAAGATGGGCTGCTAGTTAGGAAGTAAACCTGGATCCAGATCTATGCCTGGGAAATGAATGGCTTGTTGGGATGGTTGCTGTCCAGAAGAAAAATAGTTAGCAGGGAAATAATTCAGCATTGAAAAGAAAGAAAAAGAATACATCTTTTTAATTTTTTTTTACTAATTCAGAATTTTTTCAAGGAAGTTACAGTATTAGACTAAAGTTGTACTGCTAGGAATGAGAGATTATGGGTTATTATTTATATAATTATATATAATATAATTATTTCCATTCTGAAAATATGTATCTGTATTGAAACTATTTTGGAGGCTGAGTTTTGAAATAGTATGAATCCCTTCATGAATAAAATACAGGTAGTCCTCGGCATACGACCACAACTGAGCCCAAATTTTCAGTAGTTAAATGAGACATTTATTAAGTGAGTTTTGCCCCATTTTATGGCCTTCCTTGTACTCATTTGTTAAGTGAATTATTGCAGTTGATAAATCAGTAACCCAGTTATTAAGTGAATCTGGCTTTGCCATTCACTTTACTCATCAGAAGGTCGCAAAAGGGACACAGAAATGGTCATATATTTGAACCAGTTGCCAAGCATCTGAATTTTAGTCATGAAATTTAGGAATGCTGCAAAAGTCATAAATGTGAAAAGTGGACATAAGTCACTTTTTCCAGTGCCGTTGTAACTTTAAACGGTCACTAAATGAACTGTTGTAAGTTGAGGACTATTGTACATCAGTAACATCAGGAAGTGTCAAGACCAGAGGTGGTATTCAGCAGGTTCTGACCAGTTCTGGAGAACCAGTAGCAGAAATTTTGAGTAGTTCAAAGAACCAGCAAATATCACCTCTGACTGGAGATTTTACAGTATCCTTCCCTTGCCACACCCACTAAGCCATGCCCAAAGAACCGGTAGTAAAAAATTTTGAATCCCACCACTGGTCAAGACCTCTCATGGCACTTTGGTTATCAACAGAAAGTTCTATAAAAGATACTTGATTCCATCATGGCAACATTTACAGATGCATTTCACACCAACAAGTGTGCTGAATCAGGCCCAAATCTTATCTGGTCCACATTCTATGATCCATAGTGGACAACCTGAGAATAACTGCCTGCCAAATCACTGAGAATCTACTCCACAGGTTTCTGTCAAATACTGTAATCTAAGATCGATGGTCTTAGGAGGAAGTGTCTTTCCACCAATGGAGGTCTTTGTGGACACCTTGCCTAGAACGATTCTCTTGGTGCCTACATTCGTCTTTTTCATGCCAAAACTTCATATTTCTTTATGCGGTTACAAATCAGGGCAATGTTGTTAGAACTCTATACTGTTTTATAATGACAGTCTTATAATAATGGCACTTTTGTTGTTGTTAACGTTGTTATTCATTCTGCATTTAATTTTTGCATTGTCCTCTATGCAGTTTTTATGTTGCCTCACTTTATATAGATGGATTTTAATTGAAAGTGCAGTTATTAGATGATTTAGGTATAAAATCAATTTATCTTTATTTATAATGTGTACACTTTTACATTATAAAATTTATGTTTATATAATCTATTATCCTTAAATATGGCTGTTTTGACAGTGGACCCATGAGAGAGGTAAAATATCTCACAAATAAATGTTTAATCATAATTAGTTAACAATGTTGTGAAATAAATTTACTTTCAGATATTTCCTGAGTATTTCTTGAGTAACAATTGAGTATTCCAACCATCATGAACCCTTCAGGATAGTAATACCTTGATAATATTTTTAATGACATTGGGGTGGAGGACAGCTGTTTTCAATCAGCTCATCAGCTTGGCAGCCTGGTATACAGCATACTTATGAAACATATTAAACTGACTATCATTGTTCTAGCAGCAAAACTATGCATTAGATGAAATAACACATGTTTGAGTCAAGTGCAAGCTTCAGATACTGTCATATTCCACAATATAATAACTGGCAGGCTAGAATTCCATGTGATAGCTCCAATCACCAACATGTGATACTCCAAAGGTACTCAGATGCTCCAAGAAAATATCAGATCTACCAAGGCACCATGCTGAAAGGCAATGGAGAAGGTTAATAGGCTGGATATACAAGGTCTAACTTTATGTTGCTGCTCAGTCATTCAGTTCAATTACAGGTAGTTCTTGTTTTATGGCCCTAATTGAGATTGGCAACTACAACTGTACCTATAGTTTTCCTTCTCCCCCACCCTCCCTTTGGAATGCTCACTCAGATGTTGGAATAATGAGTAAGAAGGGAATAATGTTTTTTCATTCATTGTAGAGAAAGGGATTATAGAAGAGTAAGTAGTCACACAGTGAAGAGAACACACTGAAAGGCTCATTTTTTTTGTCAACAGTTTGCCTAGTCAACTCATGGCTTCCTGAACTCACTATTACTCCCCCCAGATGTATATTCCCCACTGAAATCCCTTTCTCTCCAAACTCTCCATTCTGCAAGTGGGGATAAAAAGAAGAAAAATGGCACAGAACAATGTATACTAATTGATTGTAATGACCAGTATATGACTGAATATGCAATTATATATCAGTCAGGGGTGTTTAGCTTTGTACCTGCAAGGATAAGATCTGTACAGTCTAGGATAGTTGCTTTCTTCAAATGCATTTCATTAATAGTTTACATTAAGTCCACAGAGATAGCCCTATCATTCAACATGTTTATGGCATCTGCCTGAGGCAGTAAAGCTGTATTAATAAAGCTGTGTATAGAGTCACAAAATCACTGAGTTAGAAATTGAACCTCCAGCTCAGTGCATGAATTTAAATGAAAGTGACGGCAAGCATATGATAACCTCTCCTTCCAATAGAGGAGAGCCCAGCATCTCTCTGAGTCCATACAGGTAGTCCTTGACTTACAACCACAGTTGAGCCCAACATTTCTGTTGCTAAGTGAAGTAGTTGTTCAGTGAATTTTACCCCACTTTAAAACTTTTCTTGCCATAGTTGTTAAGTGAATCTGGCTTCCCCATTGACTTTACCTGGTCATAAAAGTCATCACATGATCCTGGGACACTGCAACTGTCATAAATATGAACCAGTTGCCAAGCATCCAAATTTTGGAGGGGCATTGGGGCAGAAAGTTCACACATAGGCTGGGTGAAACGAGGCTCGATAGCAGTAACTATGAGAGGGATCCTGGAGTCTTAGTGGACAACCAGCTAAATTTGAGTCAGCAGTGTGCAGCAGCAGCCAAAAAAGCTCATGCAATCCTAAATTGCATTAACAGAGGGATACAATTGAGATCAAATCAGGTATTAATACCACTCTATAAAGACTTAGGAAGACAGAGGTGGTATTCAGCAGGTTCTGACCAGTTCTGGAGAACCGGTAGCAGAAATTTTGAGTAGTTTGGAGAACCAGCAAATACCACCTCTGACTGGAGATATTACAGTATCTTTCCCCTGCCACGCCCACCAAGCCACGCTCACCAAGCCACGCCCACAGAACCGGTAGTAAAAGAAATTGAATTCCTCCATTGAGTAAGACCACATCCAGATGCACATCCAGTTTTGGTCACCACACTATAAAAAGATGTTGAGACTCGATGAAAAGTGCAGAGAAGAGCAACTAGGATGATTAGGGGACTGGAGACTGAAACATATGAAGAATGGTTACAGGAACTGGGCTTGGCTAGTCCAGTAAAGAGAAGGACCAGAGGAGACATAATAGCAGTCTTCCAATATTTGAAAGGCTGCCACAGAGAGGATGGGGTCAAGCTATTTTCCAAAGCACCTGTGGGCCAGACAAGGAATAATGGATGGAAACTGAACAAGGAGAGATTTAACCTGGAAATAAGGAGAAACTATCTGACAGTGAGAACGATCAACCAGCTTGCCCTTGGAAGTTGTGGGAGCATCATCACTTAAGACTTTCAAAAAGAGATTGGACTGCCATTTGTCAGAAATGGTGTAGGGTCTCCCGCTTGGGCAGGGGGTTGAACTAGACAACCTACAAGGTCCCTTCCAACTCTGATTATCTGTTATCAGTTAGAATGACAAAAGCAGCATTGCACTGTCAAACCATAAGACCTTCCCTTTTATATATATGGATTGTGATATCACATACATGACATGTTCAAATGGGACAGACTTTGAGCATGATGCTGCTTCCATTACATTGATCAGAGGGCCATGTCTCTCTCCATTAGAGGCAGCCTCTGGATGATTTTGATAAACTTGGAAGCTAAACAGGATTAGCCTTGCTGATGTTTGGATGGGGGAATTCCATGGCTGTAGTCTAAATTGGGAAGTTGAAAGCATTTTTGCCAGCAGGAAGCAATGACAAACCACTTCTCTACTGCTTCCAAGAAAATTGCACAAAATTGCCTTTATGTGGAGTCAAATTTGATTTGGGGCATCCTTACTTTCTTTGCACATTACAAATAAAAATCCACCCAGAGGATGGGACTCTGTAGTTGAGGACTGGAAGGGGGGCAATGTAACTCCAATTTTTAAGAAGGCTCATGGGGAGTTCCAGGAAATTATAGGCTTGTCAGCTTAACAGCTGCTCCAGGGAAGATAGTGGAAACTGCTATTTAGAATGAAATTACCAAACATTTGGAGACACAGGCCTTGTTCAAGGATACACCACATAGTTTCACTAAGGAAAGGTCCTGTCTAATTAAAATACTAGAGTTTTTTTTAAAACAACATTTATAAACATGTTGAGATAGGCAGGGGTGGGATTCAAATTTTTTAACAACCGGTTCTGTGGGCGTGGCTTAGTTGGTGGGTGTGGCTTGGTGGTCATGTTATTGGCTGGGTTTGGCCAACTCAATATCACTCACATCGAGGCACACATCTCCTCACCTGGCCTCTCGTGACTATGGGAATGCTACAACAGTCGTAAGTGTGAAAAACAGTCATAAGTCACTTTTTTCAGTGCTATTGTAACTTTGAATGGTCATTCCACACAAGCAAAGTTCCAGCAAAGGAGAGGAAAAAAAACTCCAGAGACATTCCAGAGACAGGAAGTCTAGTCCTGCCAAGAATGTAAAAAGGGTTAACAGAGAGGCAGTTTCTGTAAGCAACACCAGAATGTTTCCTTCCTGCCTTCCTTACAGGATTAGGCCAGAAATTTCTTCTCACAACCAGTTCTCCAAACTGCTTAGAATGTTAACAACCGGTTCTAGAGAATAGGTGAAAACCGGTAGAATCCCACCCCTGGATATAGGGGAGCCAATAGGTATTCTCTATTAAGTATTATCTATTTTGTTTTTTCAAAAAGTCTTTGATAAAGTTTTTCATCAAAAACTTCTCAGCAAGTTTAACAGTCTGGAATAAAAGGATAGATCTTTTTGTGGATAAGCAACTGATTAAACAAATAGAAAACAAAGACTGGGAGTAAATGGACTTTTTTTTCACAATGGAGGGAGATAACCAGTAGGGTACCCCAGAATTGGTGTTTTGAAATGCATTATAAATAATCTGGAATTGGTGTGTGACTAGTTATCTAGTAACTAGAACCGTGATGGTGAACCTATACCATATGTGCCAGAAATAGCACGCAGAGCCATCTCTCTGGGCATGCAAGATATCACCAGTTGCTCTTCCAGGTTCTGGCATGCCAGCCAGCTGGTCTTCATGCTCCAGGAACACCGGAAACCTGAAGAGCAGCCACTTGGTGCACATGCACGTGCTGGGAAGGTGATCTTCCGGTTTCCAACACAGGCATGCGCACTGGCCACCTGGTCTTCCGGTTTCTGACATGCATGTATGCACAAACACCAGCTGGCCAGTGCGCATGTGTATGCTGGAAACCAGAAGGACATCTTCCCAGCACGCACATACTTGGTGCCAAAAAGGTTCACCAACACTAAACTAGAATATTGTCCAGAATGTCCAAATGAATAAAAAATTGGGAAGAGCTCCAAAAGGATTTCTACACATTAAGGAATTTGGAGGAAAAATGGCAGTTATCATTTAATGTGAGCAAGTGTAAAGTGATACCCAAATCCTAACTACACTACACTAAAGGGATCAGACATAGCAGTGACCTATGAGGAAAGAGTTCAGTAAAAGTGTTGACACAGTGTGCATCTACTGTAAGAAGAGGTCTGCAGCATGCTGGAATTAATAAAAATAGTATTGAAAATAAAGATGCCAGTATTATTATTGTCTTTAGATACGTCAATGGTGCAACCACATCTGGGATATTATTCAGTTGTGCAGTTCTGGTTATGGCACCTCAAAAAGGATATTGTGGAGCTAGAGAAGAGTCAACTAAAAAGATACTTCTTTGGTCTTTTTAGCTGCCAGCAGAAAGAGAGTGGGGGAAAACAGTGCATTCTTCAAATGCCTCAGACAATCGCCTTGGCAGCCCAAAGTTGTCGGTGCATGAAAATATTACTGGAGAGCAAGAGTGATGACTCTTGGCTATGGATGTGTCCCATTGGAGAATATACATCCAGAGGGTGGTGGGAAGACCAGGGTCAAGGGGAAAATGAATGGTGTATTTTTGTGTTGGCTGCACCCAACTAACACCAACATGGCCATTCCAAATAAAACATTTTTTTTTTGTGCTGAGAGATGCAGCTGGAGACTTATGATTTGAATGGGGGTGGATTTGTTGGAGCCCTGACAAGAAGGTTCAGAAAAGGGCAGTTAAGATGATTGAGGGACTGGAACAGCTTCCCTATGAGGAAAAAATTGTGTCATTTGGAGTTTTTTAATCTAGAAAGGAGGTAAATTAAAGAGGACATAACTAAGGTGAACAAAATTATACAAATTTCACTTTCCAAAGTACTAGATATAGAGGTCATTCAATCAAATTGAATTCTGGGAGAATTGGAATAGATGAAATGGAAAGAATTAGTTAAACAAATGTGTAATTCCATTTTGGAATTTGCTACTATCGGGTTGGCTGATTTTAAAAAAAGGTTGAACCAATTTATGGATGTGATGAGGATCAATGACTGTTAGACTTGATGGCAGTTTCACTGTCTCTGAAGGCTATCTGCTAGCTAGGAGATTACTGGGTGTCTTTGTGAAGGTGATTAGCCATTGTGAGAACAGTCTGTTGACTAAGTGGACCAGCACTGATCCAACAGGTCATTGCTTATGTTCTTATGACTCAAAGGTTCTTACCACTTGAGGAGAGAGGTCACTTTTCCTCCTCTTCAGTTCTTGGATATTGAGCTATAGTTATATAGTTCTTCGATATTGCTATAGTTATATAGTTATATATATAAGCTATATATATTATATAGTTCTTGGATATTAAGCTTTAAGGCTAGGTCCCACTGGCCGACGGATGCAAAACGTATGCAAAAAGGACACAGTGGACGAGCAAAATTTCGGGCACAGTGGACTGAGCAAAATTGTTCGGGGTGGCTCCATCTGTTGTTATCCACTGTCAAAAGTTGCCCCAAATTTGCATAAACAGAATTGCGAAAACAACAGAAAGAATTTATGTGAGGTAGTGATGTTAGCAGGATGATAAGCGGAGTTCGTAGAAGCACTAGTGGATGGAAGCAGATGCGAGTGGATGACAAGTCCGCAGGGGCTTCCTGGGGGAGAATGCGAAGCGACGCATAGCGATAGGAGCGGATGACGCGATGTGTTCCATCACGCCGTCTCTAGGATGCATAGCGGATGTGTAGCACTGCATTCAAGCTATTTTCACTGCGCATGCTTCGGGTGAGATGAATTGTGGACGTTCAAGCCTGCGATTATTATAAAGGCATGTTCAGCTCGCAACAGTCCAGGCATTCAGAGGAAAGACTGCTGTCAGAGACATCTTTACAAGAACACCTTGCGTTCGACAGTCAGGAAGAAAGAGCCTGTGCCTGCTTCTGGCCACCCTGGCAGAAGGACAGAACCACATCCACCCCCTGGCGCTGACTTTGAAGCTGCTGGGCTTTCGTGCTGCTGCTTGCTGCTGCTGCTGGTGCTCCTTGGTGTTGCTGCTGCTGGTGCTCTCTGCTGGTGTGCTGGTGCTTCTTCCTCCTGCTGCTGCTGCATATGGACCAGCCCCCAAGAGCACTCAAAGCCTGTTGCTGAAGGCCCTGGAACCCCTGCCCAGAGGGAGGAAGAGGCAAGGCAAGAAAAGCGGAGAGAGGAAACAGTACTCCATTTCGAAGGACAATAGGAAGTGCTGGAATGGCTGAGGAGAACGAGACCTGTGGAAAAGGGCCACAGGCTTATCACCGGACACCAAAGAGGAAGCAGGCAGCCTGGATAGACAAGGTCAGAGAGCCTGCTTACATTGCAGACTTACTTTCCTTGGGATGGATGGCAAGACATGCACCACCTTATGGCATGCTGCACCTGCAAGAAATCTGCCAGCGCCACTGACCGGGGATATGTACATCATGGCCAAGCTGCAGCTCCTGCGAGGGTGAGATCCACCACCGAGGAGCAGCCCCTCTGTCAACTCTCCCTCAGACAGCCCACAGACAGCCCACTCCTCTCCAGCCAGGAGACAGCTACTGTGTCCAGGCAGTATCTTTGGAGGGCCCCCATGGCAGAGACCCCCCCGACAGCTGCACTCCCCAGCCCAGAGACGTGGAGGATCGCCTGTTCTCAAATGGAAGCAAGAAGAAGCAGAGCAGAGACCTCACCCCACCCCCCCCACTCCACTCCACAGAAAGCAAGGCAGAGAGCAGCTGAGGGCAGTAGGCCACACTGTCCTGATGGAGATTCAGGACACCATTCAGAGACCAGCACAGATTCTTCTCCTCTCAGCTGGTCCACAGCACATATGCATCTTCTAACCGCAAAGCCACTTTCATCACGTACTGTGAACAAACAGGACCCTCATGGCCCTGCCCGAGCCAGAATTCACCAGGTTGATGAAGGAGAAATCACAGCACTGCTGCACCACCCTCCGGGCCCAGTGAACCTGCATCCGACCCACTCCAGGTCTGCTCCATCCACCCAGCGATGTACAGCCCCTTCACGGCTTTCAAACAGCCCACTCACGCTCGAAGGCTACGTAGTGTACCAGGACTTCCCACACCAGAGCATCCCTTCCCATGTACATTGCAGTGCCACAGATGCCTCACCTATCCAGCTGCAGACCAGACAGCCCCACTACACATCCCCTGGCCTCCACCCCCTAGCCCCTCAAACAGAAAAATCTGTCTTCAGTCCTGTGTCCTGACATCCCAGGTCCTTGAGGAAGCGGCCTCTCACTCACAGGACTGAGTCAAACTCTCTTGCAGAGCTTTCCTGCACACACCATTCCTGGGGTACTCTCGGGCCAGGCACCCCAATGCGCCTCAGACCAGTACTCCAGCATCAACCACCCTCCACAAGTCCCTGCGCTTATACCAGCTGAGTACCATGGACGATGCCTCAGAGTTGACTGAGCAATAGTGCCAGAGACTGAATTGTTACCTTGTTCACGGTTATCTTTGCTTTAAGACACTTTTCTTGGGCTTCATTTGCTTTTTTTAATAAGTTAACAGTTTACTTAAGACATTGTTAATAAAGGTTATCTTTGCTTCACACACTTGCGTTCAATTTTATTTACTTTAATAAAGTTTGTGAAAAGTTTTGAAAAAAAAACTTTTGAAAAACTTTTGAAAAAAAGCATCCTTTGCATGCTTGTGGATTGGTCAAGGATGTTGTGGGGTGGAGTAAGAAGCTGTGGGATGTAAGGATAGCTGTGGGATGTAAGGATAGCTGCTGGGAGGGTAGGTAGTTGTGGGATAATACCTCCAATGCAAGCATAGTGGGACTGTTATGGTCCACCCTCCCAGCTGCCACACATATGGCCTTTATTATCAATAACAATTATTCAAATTGATCACACATTTCAAATAAACAAAAACTCTTATTAATGCCCTCACTCAATTGATAGGCATCAACATACATGGCACAATCTCATTTCAGTGTGATGAGACAGGCTCAAGGAAGCATCCATTAAGCATCTACCATTCCTATGATTCTCTCACTCCACTGCTCCAGCTGGGGAGTTGCTCCAGTGTTTCAGGAGTTGCACTGCTTTTTTCTCTTCATGTGAGAGCTCTGCTGGCCTTGTACATCCACAGTGTCTATCAGGTTTCGTCCTTGCCTCCATTCACCAGGCCCATGTCCCCATTCCTGTTGCGGTCCACAGCTGTTCCATACAACTGGGTAGCAGGTGCGCACGAGCATTGTGCAGATGCAGCAACCCTTCCAAATGCTCCCCACAATTCCTGGGTGATGCTGCATGGTGCGTGAAAGTACTGGAACCTGTTGGGCAGGATGCAAAGGCGTTTTCTCCACCGACCCGTCTTGGCCCTGGACACCTGTAGTTGAAGATCCTCTCTTCACAGGTAGGTATCTGGAACTGTAGGCTTCATGAGGTAGGTTTTGAGGGAGAAGGCGTCATCACCCACGTGAAGTAGGACAAATCTTGTGTCATTGGGTAGGCGGTCTGGATCTGAAAACCCATGTGAGATTGTGTTTCCAGCCCATCCTTGAGCGTCACTGGCATTGTATATCTCCTATCCCTATGCAGACCCATTGCCTGAAGCATCGTGTACATGAACTTGTAGTCAGCATCGACCATGGCAAAGAGGATGATGCTGAAGAAGCCCTTGTTAGTTTGTATAAGAGGACCCTGAGTGAGAGTGAGCTTTTGCAGGCCACGTGCTTTTCCCCATCTATGGCCTCCACATGTGTGGGAAAAGTTTCCACCTCTGGATATCACTTGTCTGCAACTTTCCTCCACGCCTTCTTCGTGATTGGACACTGGAGGAACTCCTGCCATGTATTCTTCAATGATGGCTGCACCACTTCTCTGACCACTTTCTGATGGATGTTGTGTGGAACCCTCCAGGCATCACTGCATGTTTTCTGTACATGGTTCCAGAGCCAGGTGCACAGAGTCATGCCACATTCTTCCAGGGTCCAGGCTGGACGGAGTTGTGCTTGGCTGGTTCAACCTGGGTCTTCAGACGCTCCACCCAATTTCATCAAACATGAGCTCGTGTCATCCTCATAGAAATTTCTTGGAATGCATGAAGTCTTCGTTCCTCAGCTCCACCATCAGCTTTCATAGAGTCCAAACTCCATCTTCTTCCCTCCATCTTCAGCCAGACAGCTCTTGGTATGTCTCCTTCTTCTCTTGCCCGTAGAAAGGTGAAACAGTCTAAAGAGGGGCTTGTTCTGGTGTTGAATGATGGCAGCTACCATAAGGAGTGTGTGATTATCCATGGTGGAGATCAATTGATTGATGTGTAGAGCAAGAGCAAGCTGAAGAGGTCTGTACACCACTGGCTCTGACTGATAGTGAGATCCAGCGTGATTTCCTCCCCTTTTTATAGGAAATGTTGTTTTCCACTAGGTGTCCTTTGCACATACTTAGGATACTCCAACATCTTAAATATCTGAGATTACGTCCCCATATAGGATGTTTTGTCCGTTTTCATGCATTTATATATAGAGATGCATCCGACTTACATTCCTTTCTATTTCTGTGCTACTAACTCTGTATTGACATTCCGTGTAACTTTCGCTTCCTCCCTCTTTCCGTTTTCAGGCTGCAGCGGATGTGAGGTGTGGAATGCCAGAGGATTGCCGAGAGATACAGCGGACATTGTAACTGATGAACGGACGTTAGGAACGTTTGTTGCCCGTATTTGTCCAGGTGTAGATCATACGCGGCCAGAAAGTTCATCTTCTCACAAAGTTTTGTGCAGCTCAAAACTTTATTGAGCGATGAAATAGCAGTTTAGATGTCTGATGGATAAGCGTTATGAAGATGTCGCAGTTGAGTACACAATGATGCATCGTGTTTTCCAACGGATGGCAAGCTTTTTTGTCCATTTTACATTCTCTTTGCATCCGTTGGTGCACTGGGACATGGGCTTTAGTTCTTGGATATTGAGATATTTAGTTCTTGGATATTTCCTCAGTCACATGAAAGAAAAAAACATTGAGATAAGCCTACAACATCTACAACATCTAGGTAGGAAATTAACTACAGCAAAAATGTTGAAGAGTTTTATGTGTTAATTCTCATCCTGCTAAGAATGAATAGCAAAACAAAATATTTAGACTGTCTACTATTGACCTCACCCCTTTCCTAAGAGGAAATGTGCCTACCGTCCCTGTCCTATTGTTTCTTTTATTTTTCTTATATATACCCATTCCATGTATTCATAACTATGTATATACTTATACTTATTATATTGTAAGCGATTGACAAATCAAAATAAATTAAAAAAAATAAAAAAGCTGGCATTATACATCTAAGCAGAATCCAAGCTATTCAGTCGTGTTAAACTGAAAAGAAAAGCATTGTGAGGTATATCATTGGCATCATATTCAGCTCAAGTTTAAGAAAATGAATTTAAAGGTATCAAGATGTAATTTAATTGAAGTAAATCTGGCCCACATATTTTGGAAGTTTAGCAGCATTCTTTCTTCTTTTCTTTTCTTAACAGAACCAAATTCATGTGCAGTGCAATATCATGCATTGTTCTCAAACAATAGGGGCAGATGGGAATCATAACATCTCAGTATTAATAAAAAATATGGTTAATATCCATTTCACAACCCAAGTCTAATCATGATATCATTCAAGGTTTTGATAGATTTATAGCGATTCAGTTATTGTGTTGCAATACAAGCGCTTCAGAGAAGAAAAGTGCTGGACATCTGCTTTGGGATTATTTTAAAGATTATCTGATTTATAGATGTATTGAACTGGTCAAACATTTATAGCTAATGAATGTATACCAGCATTTCAAAATCAAACAGGAGAGAAATGTTTAGTGACAGATTGTGACATGGATGAAGAATTAGAACATTTGATGTCAAGTCTGAACCAACAGAAATATGGACAGTAGTAAAGGCCGTGTCACACTGCACCAACGGATGCAAAGAGAATGTAAAACGGACAAAAAAGCTTGCCATCCGTTCGAAAACGCGATGTACTCACTGCCTCCGTTTTGCTTCCTCTCTNTGGGCTGCTCAAAACTTTTGCGCGGAAAATGTATCCAATTCGTCCGTTCTGCATCCGCTATGCATCCGCAACGCATCACAGCAGCAACCAGCTTTAGTACAGAACAGTTCAGCTAAGCAATGCCCAGGCTCCTTTCTGTCTCCTTCTTGCCCACACAGCAAATACTGTTTCAGTTTCCAAACAGCCCTCAACTCTCACACATTGACAGGACACTAGCCAGATGAATATGGATGGATGCTGGTAGGCAGAGGCACAGTTTCCCCCCTTTATTTTCTTCCCCCCAAATTAAGCCCAATCACATACAGTAGTTTCGTAGCGAAGCATGGGTATAGAGCTAGTGCAATATCATGTCAAGATCAGGAGAAGCCATGGTTCCTCTCTATTCTGCAGTGGTCAGTTCATCTCTAGAATACAGCATCCTGTTTTAAAGAACACCTTTAAGCCATTTCCAGGGGAGAGAAACCAAGAGAACAAGTGTCTTGGAAGGAAAAACTTATGAGGAAGAGTGGGGAATATTGAGTATTTTTAGCTTTATGAAGGGAAAAGTAACAGCTTCAAGTATCTGAAGGACTAAAGCCCATGTCACACTGCACCAACGGATGCAAAGAGGATGCAAAACGGACAAAAAAGCTTGCCATCCGTTGGTTA
>BHFT01016898.1:0-44486 GCA_004320025.1 Laticauda laticaudata
AATATCACATAATTTCAAGATTTCTGGAAGGCATTATGACTCAGAAATAGATTTTATGAATACATAAGAAAAAGTCACAGATTAAGACCTGCCACATGGAACTAGGGCTAAAAATAATCCAAAAAGAAACCGTGGAGAATTGTAGAGTTCCTTTTGAATTACATAAACCAACATTTGGACTAAGTATAATACCATTTTCTAACTTCCTTTTTATTATCTATATTAATCCTATCCTTCAATTCCTAAATATTAATGGACCACAAGTTCTCTTAAATCTTATTTGTGAGGGGGTGCTCTGAGCTTTGTTTGCAGACATTTCGTTACTCAAAATAGGTAACATCATCAATGCTAGTAAGAGTGGGGTTTGCTCTCAGTTTATATTCTAATGGATTGCCCTGTCAAATGTGGATTGCCCTGTCAAAAGGGAAGTGGCCTTGGAGATTCTTTGGTTTGATTGTTTACTGTTGACTTGTTTGCAGTTCCTTCATTGGGATATTGTTTTCTTGATTGTTAGTCTGATGTTAATCTTGGAGTTAATCTATACTCAATCTAGGGGCTGATTGCAGATGGGGAGGTGTTTTGGTCTTTTTGTTCCCCTTTTTGGCTTGTTGATTGTCTCTTTTGCATAGTATATAAATATTATTTACGTCTATACCTTAGCATTTTGAATATGTTTTGGTCTAGGATAGTCAGTTTCCTAACTGAAACTGTGGTTAATCCTGTCAATGTGTTGTGAAATTAAAGAGTATTCATCATGTCTTCTGACTGCTACTTGGCATTCATGGATGCGTTCTGCCAGTCTTCTGCCTGTTTGGCATACATAGTGGCTGTTTCAATCATTACACTGTAAGTTGTAGATGACTCCTGTTTTTTTCTTCTACAAATTTAATATATATACATTTCATCTCCATATATTCAAAGTCATTTATAAAGATGTGGGCCATGAATACAGCACCAGGATATCAATATTTCTCTACAGGAAGACAAAGAATCATTTAAGGGGCATTCTTTGGGTGTACTTCAGACAGTTGCAAATGGTTCAGATCCTATTACTGTCTATTCCAGGGGTGTTAAACTTGTGGGATCACATGACATATTGTGGTGGGGTGGACAGCATATGACGCATCCAGCTTGCGCGTCATGAGTTTGACACCCTTGGTCCAGTCCATATTTATCTGCCCAGTATCCTAACAATATGATATACTACACCCACAACATTCTTTTCATCTGCCAAACTAGTCACTTTGTCATTAAAAAAACCTAAGACGAATTTAACTTGTTCCTGACAAATTCATGCAGACTCCAGGCAACAGTAGCATTCTTGGCATCATGGTGTTGACAAACTGTTCTATTATAGATTGCTCATTAGAGACATTAAACTACCTGTAATTTCCCAGGTAACCATTTTCACCTTTTTCAATATTGTAACTATATTTGTTCTTCAAACCTCTGTCAGCTCACCAATTCTCCAAAAGTTATCAGGTACATACAACATAAATCTATGCAGGATATAACTGGCAAATGTAAACATAAATACAAACTATGTCCTAATATGTTCAATGCTGTTATCAACAGTGAAAATAATATTGGTAACTATTCCGCTTGGAAATAAGGTGCGCGAGACAGGGTTCCAACAAACAGCTCTTTTATTATACAGTAAAGCAACTGGTAACGGAACAACTGCCCAAGCCGCGGCAGCCCTTCTTATAGCGGCTTGCTCGTGGCTTGTGGCCAATGACAGTAGTTCAAGTGTTCCCGTCCCGCTGTCCAGTGGGCAAATCGGAATGGCTACCAAGTAACCAATTCAAGAATGGCCTTCTTGGCCAATCAGTTTAAGGTATTTGGAGTCTACCAAGTTCTTACACAAACACCCTCCCCCCTTGGTTTCGTCCAACGTGTGTCATGTAGTCATGCAGATAAGGTGGGGCTTTTTCAAGGTCCTGATTGACCTGCGCAGCTTCAGTCTTCAGCGTGGTCCTCAATGTGTTCGGACGGGATCGCTTTCTCTCTGCGTCTTTCCATGGAACCTCCTGGAAGGGTGAGTCAACCTTGCTGCTCCCGCCTGAGTTTCTCGGCTGGTTGAGGTGGCTCCGCCGCTCTCTCCTGGTTTGTCCGGGCTGGGTCGAGCTGGCCTGGCTCTCTCCTTCCAGGAAGGCCTCGCCTCGTCTCTGCTCCTGGACTGCTGCTCTGGAGGTCATCTAATTGTGAGTTGCTCTTTTGTTTTATTTGGGTTCTCTTGTGTAGTGATTGTTGTCGTATTATTGGAGGTTCTCCAATAACATAAGGTCTCTCCCTTTTTTATTATTTTGTGTTTCCCCTCCCTCCTCGGTTATTTTTGGTTCGTTTATTTGTGGTGATGGTGATTTGTTTGGTGATGGCGTTCTAGTGTTTGAAAGCGAAGCTGATCGATGTGCCACTTCCATGCTCTTTCCGTCGTCCAACACAAGTCGGTAAGACCGGGGTCTGTGATTTAGGTAATTGTGGCTGGAAGCCATAATGGGTTCCCAGTAAGGTTTTTAGCGTAAACCAGATCAACCTATTTTCAAATGAGCGGTATCTACTGGAGGAGTCAGGGGTTTGTCCCAGGTATATGGTGGGTGCAGTCTATCGAGTAGGAGTGCAATTTCCTACCCATGAGGAGTCTTTGCTGGCTTGTTAGTGGGTTGTGCTAGCGGTGATATGTTGCATGGTTAACAATCTGTTAAGTTTATCTTGCACGTTCCCCCATGTTCATTTTCTAGGCCCTCCTTAGGAAACGAACTATGCGTTCAGCCCGTCCATTTGAAGCCAGATGAGCTGGCGCGTCAGGGCATGTCAGATGCCCTGTGCAGCCAAGTATTGCTCGAAACGCCAGAGCGGGTAAACTGGGGCCCATTGTCCAAGACTATAACATCAGGCAGGTCCATGCGTGGTGAAAAGTTTATTTAACTGTTTCATGACTGCCTCGGTGGTAGTGGATGCCATAAGTATGACTTCCAACCAGTTTGAGTAGGCGTTCCATGATTACAAAATAGGTGTTCCTTGTTCGCCCAGCAAAGTCAATATGCAGTCTTGACCATGGGCTCTGGGAGTTTCCCATTCCATGACTGGTGCCAGTGGGGGGAGTAGGCCTTGATTTTTGGCAGTCATGGCATTGTGGCCACCCAACATTCAATATCCTTGTCCAGCCCTGGCCACCAGACGTAACTCCTTGGTCAAGGCTTTCATCTTAACTACGCCCGCGTGCCCCTCGTGCAACATGCCACAACACTTCTTCCTATATTTTTTCTGGGATTATCACCCTGTCCCCCCACAAATATACAGCCTTTTTTCAATAGACAGTTCAGCTGTGTCGCGTACGAAAAGTTTAAAAGTCTCACTTTTGTTTCATCCGGCCAAGCCCTTACCTACCAATGCAGAATGTGAGCTGTCAGCAGGTTCTTTCTGGTAGCTTTAGCGACGTCTGCCTGCCGGTTAGTGGCAGATTCGGCCAGACTTTGATTTGGAGAGTGGAGATGGTGAGAGTTGGGTTTGTCCATGATGGGCAGTGGGGAACAGCTCAAGGTCTGCATGGTGTGATGTCTTTCCTGGGCAATGGATGAGCGTGTAGTTATATGGCAGCGAGGAATTCAGACCCCCTCGTCATTCTTGGTGATAGAATGTTTCAGAGGTTGGTTTGTTTCCCGCTAGGATCCCTAGCAGGGGTTTGTGGTCAGTGATGACAAAAAAGTCCTACCATAAAGATACTCATGGAATCTTTTTGACGCCGGCTATGATTGCAAGGGCTTTCTCGATCGAGTTGGCCTGTAATTTCCTCTCGATTTTGACAGCGTTTTGGAATAGAAGGCGACTGGTAGCTTGTGGGTCAAGATCGCCCGATTCCAAAAGGCGCATGCATCACAGGTGACTGTCAAAGCAGAGTATTGCTAATACTGGATCAAAATGGTTAGAAGTTAATAAGTCCTTGATATATTTTGATGCTGCTTGTTCCCGATGGCCCATTTCCAGATAGTTTTTCTTAACAACCAATGTAAGGGTTTTTCTACGCGTTGCTTTTTGGGGCAGGAGACATTGTAAAATTTATGAACCTAGAATGCTTGCAAAGTCAGTTTTGTTCCCAGGTCTAGCGTGCGTCTTGATTGCCTTTATCTTCTTCGGCGTGGGTGTATCCCTTTGCTCATCTAGCCTAGAAATGTCGACCTTCGGGTGGCTTGTTTACATTTTCTCGCTTTACTTTAAGCCTGTGTCTCTGAATCTTCGCAATACCTCTTTTAGTCTACTTTCTAATTGTTTGTGTTTTTTGCTGACACTGGTAACATCATCAAAATAGGGGACAACACCCTTGAATTCCATTTAGAAGCACTCCATGAGGCTTTGGAAAATGCCTGGGCAATGCTAACGCCGAAACTGAAGTCGTTTGCACTTGAATGCCCCTCGTGTGTGTAACTATAGTCTGTGCCTCTGCGGGTCGGGGTCAACTGGTAGTTCTTGATACGCTTGTGCGGGATCAAGTGTCGCAAAATGTTTTTTCTCCCCCTAGTGAGTGCAATAGGTGTTGCACTACTGGTACTGGGAATCGCTTTTTGGAGCGCGATAATTTAGGGTTACCTTATGGTCTCACCAGCATGCGCACTGACCCATCTGGTTTGACAGGCAGTCACATGGTTTTCCCACCTGGCGATGGTCGATTGGCTCTAACACCCCTTGTGCTATTAGTTGTTTTAGTTGTTGTCTATTTTTGGTTTTAAGGCAAAAGGAAACGCGTCTGGGTTTGAGCCGGATGGGCTATTTTGGGGTTTAGTCTAAACGATATTGGGGTCCCCTTGTACTTGCCTAGGGTCCCATTGAATACATCCAGAACTCTTGCAACAGGCTCTCTTCCCAGTTGGCCGCAACGATGCTGTTGATTCCAGTCATTCCTGATTCCCAGAGCGTCGTGCGAACCATGTCGAATTCCAAGCAGGCTAGGGCGATCACGGTCGACAATTGTTAGAGGCAGGATTTCAGCGTGATTTTAAATTCTACAAGAAATGTCCAAGGCCCACTACCAGGATTCGGTTTTCCTGGTAGTCCTTTAATTTTATTAACTTTTGTTGTTCAAGTTCTCTTTGGTTGATGTCTGGCATCAGGCATCTGATAGTGTTCCAAGATACCATTGATAAGTATGATCCGGAGTCTACTTCCATCTCACAGGGCTTCCCTTCGATGTTCACCTTTATCCGGACTTTTTTACGTTTGCTACCTGGCATTTCTGATATTATCGTCTGGTGTGTTTCCTCTCTTTGCTTGTTTGTCGTTTCTGTTTTCTCGGGTCCATCTGCTTCCGGCTTGTCTCTTCTTCGTTTCTGGGGGGTGGGGTACTGCCACGTCTTTTAGGACTATAGCTCTTTTGTTTCAGCAGGACCCTTGCGATGTGCCCCCGTTTTTCACAAGCTCTGCAGATTGCATCTAGGAACCTGCATTCTGATCGCGGGTGCGTTGCCTCCGCATTCAGACACACTGGGATTTCCCGCCTCCTTCTTCTTTTTCCCCACCATTTTCTGTCCGACTGAAACCTATGTATATCTTCATTGTCATCATCAGTGTCGCTCGGGAAGTCGAGATCTTCATAGTGGGCGGTTGCTGTGGCTGTTTCTTGCTTTCCCTCCGCCTTCTTTTCTCTGGGTTGATTCGGCGGATCTGGAACTGAGTTCATACTTGGCGCATACTGGCTGCGGATTTCTTGGCAGCTTCAGCAGCGGTGGCCTCTGCGAGTGCCTTCGCCACTGTGATATTTGGTCTGTTTAGCAGCTGCTTTGGAGTGTAGTGTCCCTCACTCTGAGGACCAACATGGTCCTTCATGTTTAGTCCCATGTTCTGGAACTCGCAGGCTTCCCCGATGTGTTCTTAGGGCTGCTACAAAATACCCTGACGCTCTCGTCTCTCTTTTGGTCTCTTTTGTAAAACTCGTGTCTTTTGATCAGGTGGAGACACATGCGCATAATGTGCTCAGAGCATTCTGTTCAGTCAGGCCAAGCCATTTGCTTAATGTCTCTCGGTTTTGGCTAGCGCCTCTTGCCATTTTAAAAAATGGTTTGGTCCACAGTGCATGAGGAATACAGCCCTCTTCCTCTGGTCAGTTATCTCCTGCAGCTCGTTGCTTTCTAAAAACATTCAGAAAGTGGATCAATGTATGACTCCCATTTCTCGGCTGCGGCTGAACGGTTGCAGGTGGCGCATTGTTACCGGCCATCTCTATCGCTCGGTTCTGGTTGCCGCGTGCTTCGGTCTCGCTCTTCTACGATGATCCCACCTTCGTCATCAGTGTTCCGTTTGGAAATAAGGTGAGCGAGGCCGGGTTCCAACAAACAGCTCTTTTATTATACAGTGAAGCAACTGGTAACGGAACAACTGCCCAAGCCGCGGCAGCCCTTATAGCGGCTTGCTCATGGCTTGTGATCAATGACAGTTCTTCAAGTGTGCCAATCAGAATGGCTCCCAAGTAACCAATCCAAGAACGGCCTTCTCGGCCAATCAGTTTAAGGTCTACCAAGTTCTATACACAACAGTAACTATAACATTTATTTTCTTACCCTGGTAATGTTGGTTTGCATTTTCTTTGGCACAGATAATAAATAAGCAATCCAAGTATAATCAATAGCACTCCAATTATAATCAGTCCAGTCAAAAGTCCTATAACGTCAATCTTCCCTGCTCCCTTGCCATCTGCACATAAAGAAAAAAGACTGTTAAGTGTATTCAACCCTCACAGTATTTTCTGATCTACCCTAAGTTACACTTTAATCCAATATTGCCAGAAAATGTGATCACAGTATGCCAAAAAATATAGGGAATAAATTCCTTATTTCCCAGATTTATAAAAGTAATATACCCATTATACATCTTTTGAAGTACAACTATAGCTCTTAAATGCTAAAGAACTAGGTGACAAGTGACAGTCAGAGGTGACTTCTGTATGAGAAACTCTCAAAACTTGCTGAAACCCAACAACTTATTCATGGAGGTAACGTGACTAGTTTTAACAGGCTTTGTGTTGGGGGGGAGGGGTTTGCCTTATTTTTCCTGTATGCTTCCATTTCTAGTAAACTTTGGTGACTTTGTATGACAATTTTCTGGCCTTTAGGCAGGAAGATCCAAAAATCCCGTCTATGGATTAGTAGAACTCTCTGAGTCCCAAGCAAATATCTTAGCTTTTTTTCCATTGTGAAAATACTTGGTTATGAGGTTTCTCTCCTCAAGCTATAGCAATTGAAAATAGACAGGAGAAAGGAAAGAGGAAAATAAAACATATCCCATAAAGTACCTTAACCTTTAACTCAGTCAACACAAAATATTCCTTTTTTGCTCCAGCTGCAGATAATTGCCTACCTTGAAGAATATCTAAAAACTCCCCAATTGGATAGATTAGGACAGGGTTGCTTAAATCTGGTCCATGGGGCTGGCCTGGAAATATGAAAGGAACGACCAGAATGCCTCTGGCAACTAAAACAGGCTGTGTGTGTCCCACCATCTCATTTTCACCCTCCATGGCCTCCTGCAGCACTTTACTGGCCGAAAACAGGCCGAAAACAGGCTGAAAAATGGGCCAAAATGGCTTAAAAAACAGCCCAAAAAGAGCTGAAAAGCAGACCCAAAACAGCTGAAAAACTAGCCCAAAACAGCCCAAAATAGTTCCTAAACAGGCTGAAAACCAGGTCTAAAACAGGCCGAAAATAGGCTTGGAAACAGGCCCCAAACAGCCCCAAAACCAGGCTGATAACGGCCAAAAAATACCCAGCCTGAAAACGGGCCACCCTAATATCTTTAGATAGATTTTTACTCCAAAAGTATTTTATCAAAATAAATTTGATTTAAATAAAAAAATCCGATTTAAATTAAATTTTTTTTTTTAAAGGATTGATTTTTATCCACCCTGTTTTATACTAATGCCCTTCAAATTTGCACCAGTAACAGGAAAGATCTGGGAAGAAGATTCAGGTGGGGAACACTACAAACTGTTGTAGAAGCAGACATTTTTCTATCGTGATATTGGGATATTGCTTAAAATTTCCATACATTAATCAACAGATAATTGAGAACTTAATGAAGTATATAACTTGCATGATCACAACATACGACAGATCAGATAATAGCAGGAAATGAAATATCTGGATTTACAAAACCTTGTCCTATGCATTACTAGTTTGAGAGAATAGTTTTTCATGTTATAAAATACATCTAAAAGAGAAAATGCCTAATATGCATAATACTGTGGAATACCCATTTCTAATATAAATGTAATCATTTTTGCTGAAATGGTGGTGTCAACAATTCCTTTATTCTGCTGAAGAACCACAATAACTTTCTTATTGAAGATAAATACACTGATTACTGCTTGGATCCCTCGTCTGCCATATCCACTGAAAAAACAGCTGTAATACATCACAGACTGAAAATTAAATCAAAATACTATATGTCAAAATAATTTCAATACATCACTAGTGTTGTTTTTGTCCTACCTGTTTTTGAGCCAGGACTTCTAAGAGTATATTCATACCAAAAAGACATCTAAGAAAACCAAAACAAACATGCTTAGATGATGCCAACACGAGCCTGATCAAGTTTGGCTAAATATATATATATTTTAAAGTAGACAGATTTTGCCAGACCAACTTTTAATTGTACTTGCTTTCAAATGTTAAAATCAATACTCCAGTAATTTATTTAGAATAACTTATAATGCGCTGGTTAAATTTCAACATATTGACAGTTTTGAATTTGAAATTTTAATTGTCTTTGATACTGGGGAAGAGAAGACAGGAGAGATGTGATTTTATATTTTTAATTATTTTGAGTTACTTTAGAAACAAATTGAAATAGTTGGATCATGATAATTATTGAAACATTCACAGAATAAGACACATTTGTTGCACTGAATGATGTTTGTTTCTCAAAGTGACAGCTCTGTTTATTTGATTAACATTCTGTCTTTATACTTGAATAAATATTCAAACACCATTGCAGTGATCCAGCATCCAGCGTACCGTAATCTGATGCTGGAAAAAGGAAACTATTTCCACAAGAAACACATCTTTTTCTAGAAAAACTACTGCATAGAATATGATTGTATGAACATCACTGCCATGAACTGGATAGCGTTTAAGATTTTTTCACATCATCCACATACGATTTTTACAAATCATATCCTAAGTGTCTTCATACATTTGCAGTATAAGTTGAGATCCATACTTTTCTAGATAAATATAAAAATAAATAAATATCCACATACCCACTACACATTTCAAATCCTTTTCTCTGCAAGACATTGACCTGTATATGAAATGGTCTTGTCACTGCTAAAGTGATCACACAAAGTTTGAATAGGCAGTTTTTTTAGTCCCAAGAAAAATAAAGTAGGTATTCCTATTTCACTTGTGTTTGGATTTACAGTATAAGGGACATTCAACTGTATATTTGATGGCTGCTTTCTAAATGGGATGGTTTCCATCCCTGCATGACAGAACTTAGAATAACTTTGTCACTTTGAATGTACATTAATCATCACAGATTAAAATGAACTTTCAATTGCATACAACTTTCAAAGGATCAGTTCAAACAACTGAAGAACAAGATGACCAGGGCTAACTTAGAAGCCTTCACATTTAGGGTATATAAAAAAAGTTAACAGCTGCTCCTATGCAGAGTATGCTGTTGACTTGTCAGCAACTATCAAAAGGCATGCACATGTCAAATGTTCAATAACATTGATAAGTTAAATAATTACTGTCTTTTTTGAATCTTGAAAAATTTCCCTTGCTTCCTCAAAATTGCATTGCTCTTCATAGCACTCCCTTTCAAGATCTCCTTGAGTTATTAGTTCAAAATCAAATCGGTTGTATAGAAGATGTCGTCCAATGAATAAATTGGCTTTCTCTGCAAGGATGACTACTAAAATATAATTAAAATAATGTTAATATGATAAAATAATATCAAAATGCCAAGGATTTGTTAAAATATTTAACACCTCCCTTATTTATTTCTTATATATAATTCTTTGTAAGCTCATTCTTTAATTACTGCTGCATTGAGAAAGTCAAGATACCACTCAATGAATGTTTTTAATCACACTATATATTTTTAATCTATGATGTTTCCCAAGTCACACTAGGAAACCGTGTGGTCCTTGTGATTTAAATTATACACAGAACTCACTTTTTAGCTTGTCATTTATTATTACTGAACTCTGTGAATTAAAGTATCTTTTACTTAAATACTGCAAGGTATGACAATACTATATAATGATTTAAAAGAAAAACCTGCAATTTCAAAAGACACAAGACATAATTTTCTGTCCAAACAAAATGATAGAAACAGAAGAGCTGATAAGCAGAGTATTATTTAATAACCTCTTTTTAAAGTTATCTCCATTTTTATATAAAATGCAAAAGATGGGAAAAGTTTTGTTTGGCAGCATTATTTTATTGTTGCCTTGACTTTTTCTTATATTTTAACATACATAACTGGAATTCCCAAGGAAAAAATTCACATACATTAACTTGTTACTATCAGGGCAAAAAGCTAATTGTTTGGAATCTGTATTTCATAGCACTGAAAGGAAATTTTGCATAGGAAAGCTTATGCACTGCAGAGGGCTGCAGATATCTTAATAAACTGCACATAGAGATTTTCTATTATTCAGGAAAATGTAACTACTTCCCATAAGGAAATTCAAGGAATAGAGTTCTATAAGACTGCACAACTGGAATATATGGACATGGTATGCTAGATCTTAGAGATCTGCTAATTTACAACTGCAAAAGGTCAACTTAACCAAAACTAAGAGAATATTGGAGTTATAATCGAAACATACAGATAGTATGGATATGACTGTTCCTTAGCATGTCTTGTTTAATCTTATTGAAACTCATTACTTTTACTTTAATTTTGCAGTCACTTAGGAGTAAACATTGAAGGCAAGTGTGGAATGTGTCTCATGTAATTAGAGGTCTCAAAGCTGAGTTTCTGTTTCTCACTTTTTCCTTCATACAATGACTGACTGACTTGCCTGAGAGTTTAAGGGACAAGACCACCTTGTGCTTGAGGAATGGACTCACCCCTTTACTGTAATGGTATCACCCATTCTTCCCTCAATTTCCAGTCAACAAAACTATTGAGGCAATTACTTTTTTAAGGGAGAAGAGGTTAATCTCACCAAAATCTAATGCTACAAAATATACCCATGTTCTTCCAATATCTATGTTACATTAGCATGCATCAATATAGATCTGTAACAACATTTAGAACTGCTTCATTATTCATCTTTACCTAAGTTGCTCATTAGAAATATATTGTGAGAAGATAAATAGCAAGAATATATTAAAAAGAACCCAAACGTGCTCAAAAAGCTATCAAATTTGGTGAAACTAGAGCCTGTCAAGGCAACTTTTAAAATGTTTACAGTTAGCAGATTGACAAATTTCTATCATCTAGTTCAGTGGTTCCCAAACTTTTTCAGCCCACCGCCCCCTTGGTGCTACAAACTTATCTTCAGTGCCCCCCCCCATCCAGGGGTGGAATTCAAATTTCTTAACTGGTTCTATGGGGTGACCTAATTTGTGGGTGTGTCTTGGTGGTCATGTGACTGGGCAGGAGTGGCCAGGTGGCCATGTGACTGGCAAACCAAATACAAGTGGTCCTCTCTTAATGGCCGGGTGATTAGGAAGTGTTCTAATTTATGACTCACCTCCCCAGAGGTACTTGACTTGTTTTTGAGTTTTGACAGCCATGCATACACACATGCACACACTCCCTTCTAACCCTGCTACAGCAGGTGGTTGGGCTAGATATCTCATTCACTTTCTCCTCCTTCCCTTTCTTTTTTCTTTCTTTTTTTCCATCCCTTCCTTCCATCCCCCCTCTTTCATTGTCTGTCCCTTTTCTTCCTTTCTCTCTTCCTTTTTCTTTCCCCTTTCTTCCTTGACTCTTCTTTCTCTCTTTTTCTCTTTCCCTCTTTCTTTCTGTCCCTTCCTTCCATCCCCCCTTTGTCTATCCCTTTTCTTCCTTTCTCTCTCTCTCCCTTCCCCAACCTATCTACCTATTTTCTGCCTAGGCAGTTGTGGCCTAATCTGTCAAAGGCCTGGGCTAGTTCTGCATCACTCCATTTCCCCTTTCAGAGGTCCAGGCCCTTAATCTCCCCATTTCCTCCCCCACAACTGCTTCTTTCGTCGTCCCATGGCCATGACTTTACCTTCCTCTGTGGCGGGCTGCCAGGGAAGGCAAACTAGGACTGAGCCATTGTTGTCACTGGGCTGCCCGCCAGCCCACGTTGCCCTTGTCATGAATGCCTGCAGCTGCCACATATTTTTTTCGGTGCGGCTGGACTGCACCCGCCCCCCAAAAAAGACACGGAGTCTGGAGGCTTTTTGCAGTGAAAATTACTGACCTCCAGCTTTGCTTGCTCCGCTTCTCCAATGCGTCACTGTGGCCATCAGCTGTTGTTGCACATGTGTGTGATGTCATGCATAAGCAATAAGGACTAACTAGGCAGGGAATGGAGGAGTGGACAGAGAGGAGCAGGACCAGCCAAGGGCCCGTTTTACTGGTTCTCTGAACTACTGGGAACGGTAACAAACCGTAATCCTACCCCTGAATTGTGCCCTGCGTGGGGCCTACCTCCAGCACTCCTCTGCCATCCCCCTTGCCTCTTAGCATCCCCCCTGCCAGCCCTATTGCCTCTTAGTGCCCCCCAAGTTATCCCACCACCCCCAGGGGGCAGTACCGCCTACTTTGGGAACCACTGATCTAATTGGACAACTTGGCTTGCTCTTAGAAGGGACCTTGTAGGTCATCTAAGTAGGAGACCCTACACCATTTCTGACAAATGGCAAACCAGTCTCTTCTTGAAAGCCTCCATTTTTATATTTATCGAGAAAACTCCCAGAACTTCCGAAGGTAAGTTGTTCCATTGGTTGACTGCTCTGTCAGAAAATGTATCCTTATTTCTAGACTGAATCTCTCCTTCATCAGTTTCTAGTTCCTAGTCTGGCCTCCAGGTGTTTTGAAAAATACCTTGACCTCTTCGTCTCTGTGGAAGCCCCTCAAATATCTTAGAAAGGTAATGAGATTACACCTGCCTAGTCCTTGGATTTGGTCTGTTTGATTTGTGCTTTTGAGTCAGCCTTAAATCCTAGAGATTAGCTGCACAAGACCTGGCAGTTTTCTTTAGAATTTCAAAACTAGCTAGGGCTGTAGAAGCCACAGACATACCTGATAGTTATATAACTGGTTGTAACATATTATTGTGATGTTTAACAAACTTTGCTAAAGAGAAATTGTATGGAAAAAAAACTGGTTTAAATCCAGAACAATTAATTTTTGGTTTCATTCCCGTACGTTGATTGCCACACACACACACACACACACACACATATATATATATTTGTTTTCTGAGGTTTTCGCAGGTATTTGTATGTGGATCTTTGGTTATTTGAGTTTTCTCCTGCGTAAAATTGGAAGTATNGCCAATCAGAACACAGCCAAGCCTCCACCCAGTCAAGTCACACCCCCACTGGCAGTTAAAAAGAAAAAACAGCTGCAGGCTCACATTACTCCGAGAAGTACAAGGCCGTGGAGATTTTTTTTGTTTGTGAGTGCAGGCTTCCAAATGACTGACAGTCTGGTGGAATCATCTATTCATGCTTTCAGGTCTTTTTTCAATCTCTATGGCCTGAAAATGACACATACATGATGCGAACTGACACCCACCATGAAGATGTGGCATGACCACGAACGCGAAGCCAAACAACAGGATCACAGCTATCAAGCTAAATACCAGCATACTAAGAATAATGAGACAAGCCAAGGCCCACTGAAAGAAACTCATCCGCAGCCATCAGAACTAAGCTACTCTATCCAATCAGGAAAACGCAACCAAACCGTCAGAAAACAGCATAAGCACAATGAGTCACACACCTAAGCAGTTTAAAAGGAAGAAGAGTTAGCTTGCAAGCTCAATTATCTGAGAGCAAGCGCGAAGACATAAGCAGAGATGTATGAATGAGACATTCATCGGAACGTTGCCTAGATAGCTGTCCAATTTCTAACGCGGGAGAAATGAATAAACAAGTCACATACAAATTATCCGGAAATTTAGAGTTCATTAAAACAATAGGCTCCTTTAAGGTGGTGGAGAATACTGAAAGGCTTTTATGAAATACTTTATAGTTTTAAAACTTCTTTATATAATTACATTCTAGATACTGCAGAGAATCAAATTTATTATCCATAACTTCGATTGAAATTACCACCTCAAAAAAGCATCACATACTTAACTGATGTATTGCTCAAATAATTGAAGAGAATTGGGCTTATGACATGACTTCAACAAAAAGATTCTCTAGACCATATATGTCATACAAAGAGCTCACAGTTACAGTCAGATTAAGCCTAGAGTTTAGCTCTTACTTTGATCAATAATGAAAATCAGTCGACTGAATACTGAGTTGTATGAAACCATCAGAAACCATACATAATAAGAACAGGACGCACATACCCACAGAAAGAATGAGAAAGCTCAGAAAAATAGGAAGCAACAACCAGATAAAAAAAACATCTTACCCCTCAACCCACAGGCATTTATTGTAACATGAAAAACCAGTGCCTTTAACAATATCAGGGCATGTTTTATAAAAATACTCTACTTAGAGACCGATAACTATGTCCTTTCATAAAAGGATTAAGCTTTGCTGAGCCAACAATCCAAGAAACATCAAATTGTGAGTTGAAACAAGCCTAAAAACAACTGGTATCGAAAATGCGATAACAGAATCAGACCTACCTGGAAAATCGACCACACTATCTCACTAGCAACACCCAGCAATTATCCAAAGAAAGACAAACTGCACTATTACACTGAAAGAAGACCACGAGCATAATAATTCCATCTACTAGCATGGAACAAATAGTAGAGATGCGACAGTGGTTTAGAATAATCTGACTCAAAAACCAAGAATTTAACCAAAATTCGTTAGGATCGTTGAGAAGAATATCACCACAACAGGCTACAGAAAAATACCGAATAAAGTAGAATCATACAATAATTACCATACTTTCGACCACAAAATCTAAATACAGCTCCCTCATGTACCTGAGAAGAATCGGAAAGAATCAATACCAGGCAGGAAAAGATATCAGATGTCCTGTAAAGAAGCTTTAAATATATGTGTTTCGTTGTTTGGTTTTCTTCCTATACCAAACGATAACATCAGAAGGAACATCCACCTACGACAAAATATACTCATAGGCTTCACCTCATAACATTATCCAAATTTCTCGCCACAATACAGCCCTATGGGCAGAATACATCAACACATGTAAGAATTCATTCCAGTTCATCCGAAGGATATAAGACAAAAACTTACAACCAGACCTATAGTTGAGCTCGATGTATATCCTCTTCCCAGTGCCTATAAAAGAGCTTGAAGATCCAAAACAATACAACCCAAGGTACATTCCTAGACTAACGATGCCTATGCAATCCTACTTTAACTAAACGGACAAAATAAAACATGAAGTATCCATGGGTACACTTCAACCTGTCCATCAACATACTAACATGGAAACTTTTGAAAACACAAGCCAAGAAACAATTGATCAAAACCCAACTGGATCAGATACGTAAGATGAACTTCATAATCTGTTCAATGGGAAAAGAAAATACCTGAACAATTCTCCACACTCAACAGCCTAAACCCCCAATAAATTACCATGGAAACACAAATCACTTCCTCATTAGATGTTTAGTAACATTCACAATGGTCCTAGGCACATCTAAGAAGAACCATACCAACATAATAACTGCATCTACACACCAGCAAGATAATTCCGGGCCAGACTCTCCTCAGAACAAAAGCTTCGCAATGACATTAAACCGAACACCTCACTAATGTCAACAAGCAAATAGGTTCCAAAAAAAGCATTAACCTATCCAAGGCAACCAACCAAAAGCCATTGACGAGAACAAGAAATGGTAAAGCTCTCCTATATAAAAGCCATTACGACAATCAGCAAATCTCCAAAACACATTAACAGATTCTGCACAACAGAAAATCAAAATCTAAGACTTAAAGAAAATGAGTTAAAATAAGGAGTTAAAATCTGAACTGCCTCTCACACAATAATGGAAAACGAAACAATATCAGATTGAAAGAAACAAGAACTTAATTCAAAAGAACTGACCTCTATCCTGGTCCAACACTCCACGCAAAGCCATTAAAATAGAACTATTGCCAACAAGACATTCGCAAGAATAATCAAGAAGCCATAGAGAGAGAAAACCCCACACGATGATAAACGAGATATACTCCGCCTAACGCATTTGAAACCCTGAGATGCCTATCAATAATGAGTATAATGAAGATGAACAAGACACCACACGAGTGCAACAGATGTTACACATTCCATAGAAAAAAAGCTCACCTACACAGAAGATGAGACACGAATTCGGACGAAGCCGTACTGTAGAGCACCTGATCCCGTTTCAACATCTGACATACAAGAAATGACTGACACCAATGAAGATGTGGCAAGAACACAAACGAAGACAGATCACAGTCATCAGCTCAAATCCCAACTAAGATAACCTGAAGCATCAAGCCCCTGAACAGAACGACACTCCCAGCCACAGAAACAGCAACCCTAACCCAATCAGAACACAAAACCCCACCCATAGTACACCCACACGTCAAGAAGTTAAACGGAAGAAGCAGTAGAGCTCACATTATACTGAGAAGCACAGAGGAAAAAAAACGCTGAAGATGTAATGATGAGCTTCCTTGCAATGTGCCGTAGATATTGCAATTTTACATGGGAGAAAACCCCAAAGTAGAGCAACGTTTCGAGAATATCTCATTCAGCTTCCTATTACGTTTGGTATTTATGTAGAGATATTGGTCTTCCAGCAAAGAATAGTACACATGGATGAACACAGAAATACAGTGACAAAAGCCTGGAACATAACCTCCTCATATCCAACACATGAGCCACAGGTCACAAAATCACTCATGGATAAAACCTAGCACTATAGAAAACAGCAACCACGAATCATAAGAGCAATAAGAGATTAAAAAAGACCTGAAGCATGATGAAGAGATGATTCAGCAGCTGTCAATCATTTGGAAACTGCCAACTCTCAATATGAAAGATTCAACCAACAAGCGACAAACTGAGCACAGACAGACTCCATTGATGCCTAACTGCAACACTCGCAACCAGGCCCAGGTGAAACTAAGCTTGCTAATGAATAGCAGCGTCCTTAATAACAGCCGAACTAAGCTCACCCGAAAGCATCCCAACCACAGGATACAAGTGTTGCCAGCCAAGTCAAAGCACAAAAAAGACAGAAGAGCAGAAACACCAAATCAATAATCCATCCCCCAAGTCCAGTGACAAGACCCCAAGGTCTACAATCAGAATGGCCCAGATCGATTTGAAAAGGAGATGTGAGACCCACATCATACAGAGCCTGATGATAGCAGATAAGGAAGCTCAAACAAGACCCCATTAGTAAACGCGAAGTTAAACAACACACAACACACCAACACCACACACAAACATATATATACTATTAGTTGTGCTGTTCAGCTTCTTCGGGTATTATCCACGTCATTGGTAAAGTTGTAGCAACGTTTCAGCAGAATCTCATCTGCCATCATCAGGCTTCTGTATTAAGTTTGTATATATATGTATACACACACACACACACACACACACACACACACGACACTTGCACTCTGACTGAACCATTTTGGGCAACAGTATTTAAATTAGATGACAATAATACAATTATAATTGTACCTTTTTGATTTTGTCCTTCCTATTAGGAACAATTTTAATACAAAAGTTTCAACAGTTGATGTAAACAAGTTACCTTCTTCTATTGCACCCTTTGATTCCTTGATTTGTATTGAGCAGTGAGGAAATGCAGGCAAAATTATAAGCAGTTGAAATAGGAAAATGTAAAAAAATAACATAGCCTGGTGCCTGTCAAGAAAAGATTAATAGATTAGTTACTATAGACTTTAAAAAGGATTAATCTCGCTCTAAGAATATCAGACACAGGTTAGCACAAGTCAAGTACAATGAACGCTGCAGTGGAAACAGGTTGCAGAACTCTCACAAACTAGCCTAACCTGTATAATGATTGTGGTTTCATAATGTAAGTGGCATTAGACTTCTCCCAAAAATTACACAAGAATCAGAAGGAAAGAGGAATGCAATCACTGAAGACAGGATTACATAGGCCAAGCATGCGTACGCCCATCTGCTGCCATATTTCCTTTGCATAGAATTTTGCATGGCAAAGTTGCCTGGCTCACAAAATCCCATTCACAGAGCAAGAGATCCTGAACTACATGGATGAAAGGACACATATGTAAATCAGGGGTCTTCAAACACGACAGCTTTAAGATTTATGGACTTCAACTCCCAGAATTCTTCCTCCAGTCATGCCAGGTCAGGAATCCTGGGAGCTGAAGTCCACAAGTCTTAAACTTACCAAGTTTGAAGAGCCTTGATGTAAATAGTTAATGAGCATTTAATGCTGTTAACCACGAGACAGATTTAAACATAGCCACGTCCTGTCTATGGATTGACTTATTTCCCCTCTTTCAATAATACCTTGGTCTCAACATGCCCAGGTGCTGAAACACGCTTTCGTAAGAGACTGTGAATCGAAGGGACCACTGCTTCCCAAGGGCTCTTGGACAAGCTGCAATCACAACACGCTTTTTCGAGACTGCCTGGTGGATTCACACAGAGTCGACTATGTCAGAGCCACTCTGCGACAAGGAAACCAAGACTTAGCGATGCCCACTAATAACTTCTTCGCTCTCTTTCTCAAGTTAACTTTGTTTTCGGCCCAATCGTAATTCTTAATCGTCAGAAACCCGATTCGGACGGGCAGCATATACCTTGAACAAGCAGGACAAAGGAAAGTAAGCGAACGAAAACACCTTTCGGCTTAAGTCACGCTGCCCATCCGCCCATGATTTCGAAGCAGAGCAAAGTAATCGGGCGGACCCAGCAAAAGTCCCAGAAAGATCTGCCGCTGGACAGACTTCATTTCGTCACTGGAGGAAATCCCACGGAGGGGGGGGGGTGAGAGGCTCCTTGATTTTCTTTTTGTTCACCTTCCCTTCCCCGAGTGGCCTTTCCGAGTGGGTAACCCCACTTTCCGCGGCCTTACCTGTCGCGTTCAATGTTCAGAGTTTAGAAGGCTCGTCCGTCCCGCGAAGGCATCTTCCTTTCCCTAATCCCGCTTTCGAGAGCTGCCTGGGATGACCGAGAGGGGCTGAGATTATATAATCTCACGGCTGCTGCCTTTGTAACCGCCCACCTCAATTCCGGCTGGTCTCCGGAAGGTTGGAAAGAGGACTCAGTTGCGGAAGGGAAGCGCATGTTTTAAGAAGCGCTTCGATCAGGTCGCGGTCGGTGTGCGGGACGAAGTTTTACCGAACGTGTCCAGAACTGTCTCCTGCCAAGCAAGGCATTTTGCTGTCTTTGTTCCTCTTTTCGCCCAGTGCGTTCAACCCACGCTCGTCGAAAGTTGGATTTAGGTGCCGTTGGCCTGCGATTGGATGAGACTGCGATTGCAAATAAGGTTTAAGACCGATTCCAGAGGTTCAAGTTTTAAGACCCGTTCAACTGCTATGAGCTGAAATAAACGACGGTTTTATTTTTCTCATTCACTTTATGTTGATTTTGACGAGTCAGTGTTGCAGCTGTGGCAGTTTAACTTTTAAAATTAGGATGAATTCCAGAATGTCATGCTGGTTTGAGGAACAATAAAATCTGGTCAGCATAAAATATAAACTGCTGGAATACTTCAGCCTTGTTGGACTAGTTTTTGCTCTTGTGAATGTGTTTTATGAAACATATGAAAAAAAATTGTTACATTTTCTTGATATCGCCAAATATTCTGGACTTATTTACTAGTCCAGTTGAAGATACCACCAATAATGTAAATTTATCAAAGGTGGTATTCAGCAGGTTCTGACTAATTCTGGAGAAACTAGAATTAGCGGAAATTTTGTGTATGGAGAACCAGCAAATACCACCTCTGACTGGCCCTGCCTGTCTATTCTCTGCCTCCCAAATACCAGCTAATCAGCTGGGTCTTGTTTTGTTGCCCTTTACAGGAGAACGGAGCTGGAAAGCAGGTTAGTGGGGTAGGGAGGGAATGGGGCTTTTACAGTATCCTTCCCCTGGAGTTGGGTAGGTATGGAGATTTTATAGGTTCCTTCCCCTACCACGCCCACCAAGCTATGCCCACAGAACCGGTAGTAAAAAGTTTTGAGTTCCACCACTGAAATTTATATTTTTATTTTTTTGATTTGTCAATCGCTTGCAAGATAATAGGTATAAGTATAAACATAATTATGAATACATGAAATGGATACATATAAGAAAAATTATTAGTCCAAAGACTGGAAGTGCTGTGGTCACATTGAATTATTTACATTAGCTCTGATAATATGAACATGTATGATCTGCATTTTGTCTTTTGACCCACTGAAAATTTAATCCAGTGTTTTTAATTTAGCTGTAATGTAAGGGTGAGTGTACATACAAAACATAATGACATTTGTACCAATTATCTTTTGTGCAACTTGGTTGAATTATGCAATGCTTCTAGACTAGCTGAATCAAATGTATTATGCTTGCTTTACAATATGAACCAATCCGCCCCCCCCCCCGGTATATTTTGATTTGGGTTATGTGTGTCTTTTTTTTTTTTTTTTGCACTGCCTTCCAATTTAGATTGAACTGACTAGGAAATTGTTACTTTATTTATTTATTTATTTGATTTGTCAATCACTTACAAGACAATAGGTATAAGTATAAACATGAGTAAGAATACAGGAAACAGGTACAAATAAATGGAACAATAGGACAGGGATGGTAGGCAAAATTGGTGTGCTTATGCACGCCTCTTACAGACCTCTTAGGAATGGGGTGAGGTCAGCAATGGATAGTTTAAGGTTAAAGGACTGGAGGGTTAGAGGATGTAACAACAGAGTCAGGTAGTGCATTCCAGGCATTGACCACTCTGTTGCTGAGGTCGTATTTTCTGCAATCACGTTTGGAGCAGTTTACATTGAGTTTGTATCTGTTGTGTGCTCTTGTATTGTTGAAGCTGAAGTACTCATTGACTGGTAGGACATTGTAGGAAGATATTTTGTGTACTACACTTAAGTCCAACCATAGGCGGTGTAATTCAAGGTTGTCCAAGCCCAAAATTTCAAGCCTGGTGATATAGGGTATTCTGTTGCGAGGAAGAGGATGTAGTACTCTTCTGTGAAATACTTCTGGACTTGCTCAATTGTATTCATATCTGATATACAGTGAGGATTCCAGACAGATGAGCTGTATTCAAGTATTGGTCTGGCAAAGTTTTGTATGCCCTAGTTAGCAATTCAATATTTCCAGAGGAGAAGCTTTGTAAGATCAGATTTACAACTCTTAATGCTTTTTGGCAATGCTGTTACAGTGAGGTTCATTTAGGTCATTTGATATGAGCACTCCAAGGTCCTTGACAGAGTGAGGGTCGTCAACAAGATCATATCTTCCCAGTTTATATTTGGTGTACTGATTTTTTTTACCAATGTGTAGGACAGAGCGTTTGTTGGTTGAGATTTGGAGTTGCCAATTCGTTTGACCATTCAGACACATAATCAAGGTCACTTTGAAGGACAGTAGCATTGTCAGTGGTGTTGAATAGTTTTACATCATTCATGAAGAGAACACAGTTGCTTATAAGGTGATTGCAAAGGTCATCTATGTAGAGAGATAAATATATATCTTTATATTATATATAAAGATAAAAGGATTTTGTCCTTTCTACTGCCTCAGATTTTTCCCCATGGCTTTGCTTATATAGAAGGCCAAAGATTCCAAGATTCAAGGCTACTTTGTTTTGTCCTACTCCAGAAGGTTGTGTTATGAGCAAATAGACATTGTGATTAATGTGCCCATCTTACCAGCCTCCTTCTCTATATATGTTTTTTACACATACATTCACTGAGAAGCTGATTGGAATGGTAATGCCCTCTAGTGAAATTTTAATGCAATTGTGATTGTTTTAATTGAATTGTTTACAGCAAAGTACTGTAATTCACTAAGTACCGTATCTATCACTGATTCACAAGATATTTTCTGATATCTTTTTGTATTCTGTTCATTTTTTAAATTATGCTTATGCAGCAGATTTAAAATAAATATTTTTATTGAGAGTCATTTTGGTGCAATGGTCAAAGCATTAGTCTAGAAACTGGGAGACTGTGAATTCTAGTTCTGCCTTGGACTAGTCACTTTCTCTTAGCCCAAGGAAGGAGGCAATGTCAAACAACCTTTGAAAAATCTTGTCAAGAAAACTACACAGACTCGTCCAGGCACCTTCAGAGAATTGGATACAATTAAATGGTGGATTTAAAAAAAATCATAAAATAAAATATACCAACAGCAGGTTGTCTCAATAGTTTCATCTTGTTGCTATAGTTTGATGATATACAGTCGATTATAAGGGGAGTCAGTTTGGAGTAGTGGATAATATACCAGACTAGAAACTGGGAGACCATGAGTTCTAGTTCTGCCTTGAGCCACAAGCCCAGTTAGAGATTTGGGCAAGTTACTCTCTCTCTCAGCCCTAGGATATAACTGCCTAGCTTACAAATGTGACTCTCAAAAGCATCTTTGGTATTACACTGAAATACCAAATCTCACCAATCTCATTGTAATCTCACCAATTCTCCATTTTTCTGAGATCATCAAACTGTTTGACACAGCCATGTTACCAAGGATGCAACCATCTTACCTCCTGAGGAATGATACTCCATAGGAAATGATACTCCATACTCCACAACAGAAAAGGCCTGTCTCCTGGTTCCTGCTAGATGTAACTCCTTAATAGACAGGACTCACAGCATATCCCCGCTGTCAGAACTGATGGGATGAGCAGACATGATCAGAAAGAGGTGGTCTGTCAAAACCTGATCCCATGCCACAAAGGGCTTTAAAAGTCAAAATCAGCACCTTGAATTATATCTGTAATCAAACTAGCAACCAATGGAACTTACGAGCAGTCACAATATGTGTCAATCTAGGAGCGCACGTAATTATCCTCACTGCCACATTTTATACCAACTGAAGTTTCTAGATGCTCTTCAAGGACAGCCCCATGCAGAGCACTTTACAGCAGTTGATCCAGGAAGTGACTCTAGCATGAGTGATCATGAGCAGAGCAGATAGACCAGAGAGCTTTACCAGATAGACCAGAGCAGATAGACCATCAGCCTTACCAGATAGGCCAGAAAGCAAATACATCCATATAAGCTAATTTTACTCTGTTGTAAAGCTATGTTAACAGAATTTTGAAAGTCTGAAGCAGGGGTCTCCAAACTTGGCAACTTTAAGACTTGTGGACTTTTAACTCCCAGAATTCCCCAGACAGCATGACTTCTTGCCAAGTTTGGAGATCCCGGTCTAAAGTACAATTCTGTCGTCTCCTTTACAGCCCAAGAAATTAGGGTCACTGCTGAGCCTCTTGTCCTGTCCACTATCCAGCTGCAAACTGTGTTATTTCTTAGCTGACCATTCCCTAGGTAGCATCTCTTCACCCTATCTCCCAAGGTCTTTTCTGCATACCACTATAAGAACTTATCAACGAAGGGGTGCAATGGCACATAGCATGAAGGTGTGCAAAGGCCCTCCTAAGATATTAGAATTTTATACAAGCTGTGACTTTGGACTGTATTAGTATTTCTAGGTTCTCTGCTAATCTTCGGCCTGCTTGCTCTGTGTAATGGATTCACAGTTTTTGTATTCCATTTTATATACTATTCCTGTTTTGCTTCTTTGAGTACTGGGTTTATGCTTCTTTCAGAAAGCTTTGCATGGATTTGTTGGTTTATATGCTTCAATTATTCTGAGTTGTCAGAGTAGCTATTGGTGGACTCTGGAATGTCTTTGATGTAAGGGAGGTAGCTCTAAATGACATTAGAGATCATGGCAACCATTGACTCAGTTGAGGGGAATTCCTGCTCTGAGGTAAACCTGTAATGAAGAAAAATGCACCAGCCAAAATGAACAGGATTGCTCAAAGCAACATAGCTGTTAGGAGTTGGGGAGGAGGGAGTACTTTCAACCTGCAGCAAGAAACCATGCCCAGCCATTGCATTTGCAATAGCAGAGGACTGAGTACAGAATGATTTCATCTGTTTCTGCCTTTAAAAATAGTTACTGACTTGTTTTGATTATGAGGAAATCAAGCAATATAGATAAGTTAAGAGTCAGATTGTATGAAACATGTTCTGTTGCAGGTATATTGTTTACAGATTGCATATTTCAAAACTGAAACTGAAAAATTGAAAATTGATTTGGACCTTGGTGTCTTAAATCAGGTCAGTGTTCTGCCTGACTGTTTAAATTTTGCAGCAGAGGAATGGTGTGAGAAAACCTGCATGAAAGAGAAGCCTTTTTCTACTTGAAATATGTCAAACCACCACCTATCTAACTGTAGGCTTTTTTAAAAAATCCTAAAGATTTATCTGCTTTCCAATGCCTTTCCTAATTAATATTTGTATAGGGCTTGATCTAGATAAATATATAGAGTCATAATCTTAAAACTGAAAATTAATTTAGAAAATTATTTTGACAAGACATTCCTATATTAATGAATTATTTTAATTAATTTAAAAACCACAATAGAAAATTAGTTTCACTCCCACATTTTAATGAAGAAATAAAGCAGCCATTTTCCTTTCCTGTTCTAACATATATGCCATTTTTTATATATCTGGGAATAACTCAGAATGGTACTTTGATTTCTTATCAGAAAAGAAAAGAGTTGGGACTCCAAGTATCAAAGAAAGCACAGTTTCAAAGGCACCTTATCTGTTTGTGTTAAAAAGCAAATGCATAGGATGCATGAAACTTCTTATGAAACTGAAGAATTTCACCAATATTTTATCTTGATAAATAATCATCTTTATTATCTGTTTTTTTGAGTTTATAAATGAATGTCTTATTTATGTCACCAAATGTATTCACTTAGAAAGTGAGGATATCATCAAGCTTGGGAAAATCTCAACATTTGCAGCAGAGGAGAAAAAAGTTGTTGGATTTTTTGTTTCTACAAGTTTCTAAAATGATTCCATACATCTGGCACCATTTATTGCCTGCGTAGGCACATTCTGCTCCAGTTGAAGCTTCTAAATGCTCTTCATGGACAGGCCCTTGAAGACAGTGTTACAGTAGTCTAACAAGAAGTTACAAGAGCATGAATGACTGTGAGAGAGGTCTCCCAGTCCAAGAATGGGTACAAATGGTGCACCACCCAAAATACATGCAAAGAGTCTCCTTAACGAAGGCTGCCACCTGCTCTTTGAGCACAAGTCATGAGTCTAGGAGGACCCTAGATTGCATACCAGCTTTATGTGGGTAGTGCAACCCCATTCTAACTAAGGATGGAAAAATCTTATTTTTGAAGAGTCCAAATACCTACAGCCACTACATCTTGCTAGGGTTGAGTTGGATCCCCATCTAGACCAGGTTGTCAAACTTGCGGCCTGTGGGCCAGATGTGTCATGTGCTGGGGATTGCCCGTGCATGCGCAGGAGGCATGGGAAGGGTGTGTGTGCATTGCATTCTGGGTGCTGGCATGCAAAAAAAGTTATCCATCACTGGGATAGGATGTCAATATCATCATTCAAAAGGCTCCCTCTTTCGAGGAGGAGTTAGCTACTATCCAGATCCACACATATGTCTTTTCCCCACATGAAAGTAATTAGCTAGAAAGGCACAATTTAACACACAAGTGGCTGAACTAGCAGCTGAGGGGCCTACCACTTCTTCAGGTTCCATGGGCTCAAATTCTTCCCAAATCACTTTGCAACAATCTCCATTGACTCTCCTATAAGGCTGAAATCCAAAACAGAGCAAATATAAGCAATTTTTGTCTGCCAAAGCACAGCATATTCATCACAGCAACACTTTATGTGAACTTCCATATTAATCCCTTCAAGGAGGCACCAAGTCATCCAAACTACGGCTGCTGGCTGACTATCAGCAGATGCAACAAAGGCGGAGAAATAGTTACATTTCACCAGTTTAACTGCCAGTTTTGCATTGCTTCCCAAGTCAAAAGAAATCCCTGAATGATCAATACACATTTTTTAAAATATAAAACATTAATAAATACAATTAATGGATGTGGTCTTCTGCTTGCTAAAATTGTATGCTCTTAATAACTATAGTGCAAGCAAACATGAGGCATTTGAAATATAATTTTCCATTTGAGTTCTGCTATATTAGGTCTCTGGAAGAGAGTATCCCCATGCCAGCTTCCAAGAGCAGCAGTTTGGGCAGCCACTCCCCTCCTCCACAATCAAGTCCATTGCTGTCTCCTATGCTTGATATCCATTGATGCATGAGGAAAAGATAATACATTTTTACTCTATCAAAATAGAAAACTACAGAAAAGATTGCTGATTGGGGTTCTTAACACACTTTTTCTTTTCCTTTCCTCTTTCCCCTTTCTTCTTTTCTCAGTTGTAAGACTTTCTTCATTATTATTCTTTTTCTTTTTCCCGCCAAAATTCTATCCACCTGTTCTTGGTCTCAATCTCTTCCCATCCTTCTCAGAAGATCCATTACCTCAGGGGAGATCACCAGGGAAACAGCAGACTGTAAGAAGCATCTAACTTTTCTTCATCAGTCCACTTTTCCTTTTGTATTTTTTTAAAAATAAGAATGCATAAATTTCCATACTGTGTAAACCCGGCATGTTACCATTTGGGTTCAGCTGATGAATTAATCTTGTCCTGCTTAAATCACGTTTTTGTGTGTGAAAGAAATATACTTATCTTGATTTAATTAAATTAACTCTGAAAGGGGATTAGAAATCCTAGTTAAGTGATGAATTAAATTTGACTCACACTTTCAGGTATACACAATTCAGGGTACTGCCAGTCAGAAGGCAGCAGCAGGAAATAAAAATGTTAGGCCTTCAAGATTTTGCACTAAGGGGTATTTTTGTGTGAATGTGAATGAAAGAGAAATATACTATTCCAGCTAATGGGATCAGACAACAACTTAATTTCTCACCTTGTCTCCCCATTTTATATCAGTTCATTATAGCCTGCAGGAGGTCTGGGGCCTACCTATCTTGCCCTCTGGAAAACCCTGGAAAACTGTGAATTCACTGTTTATTTCTCTCTCAACAATACAATTAGTGGGTGAATGCAAGGAGCAATTTATTCTTTAGACTGATAATATTCTTAAAGCATCCCTCCCTTCTATATCTGTGTTTTCAAATCTAGGGGTTTCTTTCAGTTCTGCCATGCAAGAACTGAATTGCATTCCTCCCAATGCAAGAAAGCTTCTCCAGGCAAGAAAATGATTCAACTCCAAATGAGATATTCCTTTCTGCTTTTGTCATTCACTCACTTTCAATTACCTAATTCCTGGATAAGATAGAATCCGTTCCTGGTAGAGATGAAGCAAAGGAAAAGATGCCCGTCACATTTGTTAGGGAAGAATGTTCTTTTTTCTTGGGCCAGCTAAGACTATTAAGAGCTTGGTTTGACCCATGTGGAGAAAATGAGCTTCCACTCATGAGCTCCAAAGCTGTCTCTCCTTTTTCAAGATGTTCCTGGTTCTCCATTTAGTCAAGACCACAAACTCGATACTCTGCCTTCCCATTAGTTTAAGGGTCTGCAGCAGGGGTGGGATTCTAACAGTTTGCACCTATTTGGTAGAACCGGTTGTCAACATTCTAAGCAGTTTGGAGAACCAGTTGTTAGAAGTTGTTAGAATGGCCTAATCCTGTAAGGAAGGCAGGAAGGAAACATTCTGGTGTTGTTTACAGAAACTGCCTCTCCATTAACTCTTATTACATTCTTGGCAGGACTAGATTTCNTGAAAAAAGTGACTTATGACCATTTTTCACATTTACGACTGTTGCAGCATCCCCATAGTCATGAGAGGCCAGGCAAGGAGATGTGTGCCTTGATATGAGTGATATTGAGTTGGCCATGCCCAGCCAATAACATGACCACCAAGCCACTTCCACCCAGTCACATGACCACCAAGCGACACCACCAACTAAGACACCCACAGAACCAGTTGTTAAAAATTTGAATCCCATCCCTGGTCTGCAGAGTCTGGTCTGTCAGACATAAAACATCTTAGCAATGTTCCCAAGGTGAAATAACTCCCCCCTTCCAAATGCAAGCTATATCTAATTTCTAGGAATAAGCAAACTCAAATTACAAACAGATTATTGCTTACAAGATAGGTGTCAAGCCCTCCATACTTGGATACAGATGAAGTCATAATAAGATTAGCATGTGCATTAGGAAAGTATGCACTAAGCAATTTCTCATTTCTACTGTTCTACTAGGCTATACTAAATGGATCAAAAAGTGTAGAATTTAAATCCTGGAGCATAAATATATATTTATATATACATACAGTACACATACACACACACACACACACACACACACACACACACACCCCTATATATAATATAAACTTTGACTGGTGTGTGCTGCTGCCAAGCAGATCTCTTTGTGGATTGTTTCATTCTTATATAAGTTATATATAACATAACTAATCTAACCGAGTTATACATATGAACATTTTGCAAGCAGCCTATTAAAAAATCTGGAGACTTCTGGGTTAAGCCCTTGTCGTCGACAGACTGGGGACTGCGACTGTCCGCAGCTCTGGTCCATGCTCTCTCCTTGGGGAACCCCAATCACTGTGATTAGGGGCTGAAGCTGCCTTGGAGGGTGGCAGAGTAAGGGGAAGCCGCCAGCCAGGTCAAGGGGAGCCGCATCCAGATTTGTGCAGAAGAGAAGGAAGAGGTGGATTAATATAAGAACCAGGCAACGTGGGTCAACAATTAATTAAAACGTATCCCAGGACGGTATTTTAACAATTTTTATGAAAGAAATAAGAATTTTTTTAAAGGAAAGGAAAATTTTTTAAAGGGAATGGAAAAAAAAAACTGAAAATATCTTTGACAGTTGAGCAGGGCTTCGAACCAGGATTAGAAGACAGCCGGAACAAGATATCCAAAACAAATTTGAATTAAAATACATTGCTAACAAATAGGCACAATTTTAAAGCTGGACTAGGAGTTTTCAAAAAGAAGGGGAAATATTTAAATTGAAGATTTTATTGGTTTGGAATACGAGTTTTGGAAAGCCCCGAGCAATTAAAACTGGGAAAAGGTCGAGGACATTCTTATAACAGTGCCATCTGTGGACAAAAATTTAAGCTGATAAAAGGGAAATCCCTATTTCTCTATGAATCGGATCTGTTTATAATGAAAAGAAATATTGAAACAAATATAACAAGTATCCTAAAAGTGAAAATTGAATTAGAACAAAGAAAAAATATGGATTGTTGGACTGATTGGTTGATTTTGTTGGTAAACCTAGTTCGGGAATAATCCAGAAGTTTGAAGAAGAAAGCAAGAAAAAGAATTGCGTGATTGATGGATTTTAATCACTATAAGATATAAAGTGTGTAACGCGATGATATTTATCTCAGTGGGATCTAAAAATGGAACTTAAAAAATTTGAAATAACTACTACATGCAGGAGGTGAATCACTTGCCTCTGAGTTAAAAGCTATGGAAATGGTGATTGAAGAATATGAAGAAGAAACCTCAGAGAAGGAGGAGTTAGTTCAAGAAGAAGCCATTCTTAAATAGACAGTCAACACAAAGAACACCACAAAGAAGAGGAAAAAGAAGGGGGGTTAAAAATGGGAGATTTAAAAAAGAAACTAAAAAGGGGAATATTATAAAAATCGGAAAGACCAGAAAGAAACAGGCAGAAAAGTAAAAGGGGGAGAAAATATATATATAGAGAGGAATATAAATCAGAGAAAAGATTTGAAAAAACAAAAAGGGAAGAGAGGTAATCAGGAACAGGAAAAATGAAATTATGGGAATTGTAAAATAAAGGAAAATTTTTCTTTACCTAGAATACACCTGGACAATGGTTAATGAATTAAGAGGTGATCCGCATTGATATGAGGGGTAATAATAATGTACTTTGCCAATTACAAATTATAGAATATAGTTTATGAGAGGAGGGGGACACTGATATCTTTTAGAAGATGAATGCATTTTCTTTATTTTTATGTTACAAGAAAGGTTGATGTTTGTTATAGTATATTATGTTGACAATGAATGTGAGAAGGTTTAAAAATGAGATTAATATCAGTGACCAAGCAAAATGGATTAATTCTTTATTTTTTTAATTTTTTTGATACCATAAATAAAATTTTGTGGAAGTAAAGGGAGAAAATACATTGTGAATCTTGACTGAAAAGTACAATGTAAAGTAGTTTATTTTTCTAGGGATTTGATCTTTTACTATAACTAAGTAAAATAGATGTTTAAATTGGGAATTACAGATGAGGGAATTAAGCATACTTAAGCCACTGAGGGTGACACCCCAAACCAGTAAAAGGGAAGGGAAATGTTTGTGTTTATGTGAAAAACTTGTATTAATCTAGACTTTATGAAAAGAATATGTGGATGAATTGCCAAATTTGACAAAGATAAAAAAGAAATAGTAAAAGGGAATAAGTATGAAGATACGGAAAACTATTAGTGATTTAAATGAGAAAAGAGTACTTTGGAAAAGGCAATGTTTGAAAGAAATGTTAAGGCTTAAGAAATAGATTTGAAATAAATTGAAATGAATTGAGAAGATGCTTAGAACGAGAGTAATATTAATGAATAACATTAACTTGTCTGTTCCTTTTCTCATATAAAAGTTGAGAGGTAAAATGAGAAAAGAGTACTTTGGAAAAGCCACGCTAAAAAAAATGTTAATGTTTAAGAAATATATTTGAAATAAATTGAAATGAATTGAGAAGCATGCTTAGAATGAAAGTAATATCACTTAACAGGAATTAATGATTTGCGTCTTTTCTTATGTAAAAGTTGAAATGGAGAAGTAATAATAGAATTAAGTTAAAAATGGACAAGACAGAAATGTTGAATGTAAAAATGAATATGTAATTACTGTTCATATTTGCATGTAAAAGTGGTGACTATTATGTTGTACACTGAAAAGAGCTTTTTTTATGTTGTTTTGGAAAAATTGAATAAAACTTGTTTAAAAAAAAGAATCTGGGAAATTACACCCATATTAAGTGTGAAGTCAGATACTATTGTTAGACAGTGGTAGCAAATACAAATAGCTATAGATAACTCAGGGTGCTGTCAGCGCATTGCGTATATTGCCTAGTTGGTGGCAGGTAGGAAATGTTCTCTTGTGAGCTTAGATTAGACATCCCTACTTAGAAAAAGATGAACATTCTTGTACAAAATTGGACTTTAATTGCATACTGCAGTTCTAGAAAATATGATGTCTTCTAATTAATGGATATAGCAATATGTTCTTTTTTGGTATAAATTTTATGATGTTTTATAATAACATTTTGTTTCTGATTATTCTATAGTATTATGTGGTATTATTAATAAACCAATGAAAATCCATAATATGTATGATAAGAGGTTTTTTGCTGTAGAATTTTCCCCTTTTTTCTACTTTCTTTTGTTTATTAATATTTTTATGTTAAGGATTGTTTACATATTATTTACAATGTTATTGTTGTAGATCTTGGTATTTTGCCTACATTTTGTACTCTTCTAAAATAAAGAGAAAAAAAGGATATATATTTCATTGTTGCAGGATATCTAAATTAGAATAAATTCTTAGTAACATATTGAATTCATTATAATTTTAATCCGTGATTTTTACTGTGCTGACCATGGTGCCTGATATTCACCCTTACCTTAAAGCTTAATAGTGATTTTTTATTAAACAAATTTACATAGCAGCCCATCATCTAGAAGAAACTCTGACAGTGAACAAAATAAAAATATAATACAATCAAACGAGAATTTGAAACAATAAACAGCAGTGTGGGCCCCAATAAAACTCACATTGATCCACTTTGGGCTAGCTCTGTCAATATTTTGGCCAGGTCTTTACCATTTTCCTAAAGGCTGATAGATCACCGCCAACCATGGGGGAAGGATGTTCCATAAGGCAAACACCATGACAGAAGAGAAGTTCCCTGAAGATGGGCTCCAGCACGAGTCCAAAAACTCAGAAGACAAAACCTCTGGCCCTGGTAACCGACCCAGATTGGATCCTGCAACATTATCCTGGACATATATATTCATCTTTATTCATGACGTCCCACCTGGTGATACCTAGCATAATACTAATTCTGGCAGATCTAAGTTTGCTTAGTTTTCTGAAGCAATACAATATGTTCAGTTAAGTATAGCTATAGAACATAATAATTATAGATGCATTTCCTTCTCCCTCTCTTATTTCTTCTAGTCCTCTGGTTTGCTATTTCTTACTCTTGTTCTCTACTATACATACCTCTAATTACCTTGAATAGGCATACCTTGATGAATATGCAGATTCATACTGTGTGTGTGTGTGAGAGAGAGAGAGAGACAGAGAGACAGAGAGAGAATTGTTTAAGCTAAGTGACATCTATTCAAAAACAACAAAAATGCTAATTTATAAATTTTGAGATCCAATCAACAGTGTCTCCATCTTGTCAAGGTCATATCTCATATTCATTCTTTTTATGTATATTCCCTAGCTAGTTGCTTCAATGTATATGTTTGAAAACTAATATTTTACTACAATAACTTTAATTGCTTGTATTTTATAATGCAGCACTCTTTCACTAAACATCTTTCATTTTTTTTAGAGGAGTAGTTGTTCAATCTTCGTACAGTAGTGAAAAATCTTGTGGGACTTTAAACACTAACAAATTAGACATTTTCTGTATTTATAATATATCTGTGTTTAACTTACATAATTGATATTTGTGAACAGTACTGTACTACTACATTAAAAACAAAGAAATTGTGTAGTTCATTATAATGACCACTGGATGACAGTATAATGTTTAATATTTTAAGTGGAGAACTGCAATTTAATGTTTTCTTCAAAAAATTATATTGTTGTAAGTAAAGAAAATAGAATTTGTGTCTCCCAAGTTGTTTGTACCTGTAAGAAGTTACATTTTCAAAAAATGATTCCTGTGAAATGTTCCTCGGTATTACAATGTGCAATTTCTTTGGTTGTGATTTACACAGTAGCTCATGAGGTTAACTAACGATGTGTACACAGGGCTAGTATAAAAGCAACACTATTTCCTGCTTAAAAAGAATCAGGAACTTGTTAAAAGACGATGTACTTACTACTTTACTTCTAACTTCCCAGACTCTGAATTTTGCTCTTCTAAGCTAAATGTAGTACATTTATTTTATACCTGCAGTATTAACTAACATAAAGCCAACCAGAATTCTTTTATGCTCTCTGATATGAAATTATGTTTGTGTACCAAATTTGGTTAAACAGAAATTCTGATTAATCTCATCATGATTAGTTTACAGTTGTAGAAATTTCCTGCAGTGAAATGTGATAAGAGAAGTAAGTATCTGAGGAAATGTTGTGTAGGAAGAATGGAAAGAGTTTATTTGTTCATGCAAATTGCTGTGTGTTTGTACACTATTTGTATAACAAATGTATTGTTCAGTTGCTAAGTCACGTTTGACTTTTCACAACCCCATGGACCATAACACACCAGCTCCTCCCTCCTCCCTCCTCCACTGTCTTCCTAATTCTGCTCAAATCCATACCTGTTATGTTGATAACACTTTCTAACCATCTTATCATTCCTATTATTTTTGCCTTCAGTCTTTCCCAGCATCAGGGTCTTTTCCAGTGAATCCTCTTTTTCTCATTTGGTGACCAAAGTATTTGAGTTTCAGCTTCAGTATCTGTCCTTCTAAAGAACAGTCAGGATTGATTTCCTTGTATAACAAATTAAGAAACAGCAAAAATTTCAGATACATTTGTGTTATATGGAATTTCATACATTATTGAATTTAGTGCATAATTACTACACAAAGAAAACTTCTCATGGCCTTAACCTGTATCTTCTTTATACAGGTAGATACCTAATTTGATTTTCTGTTCAGTGAAGCCTATACTTTGTACAGCTGAATTATTCAAAAGATGCTTTATTCTCTCTTAATTTGTACTCAATTGAATTAATTAATTGGTATAAAGAATAGTATAATTTTTGGATTTGGTTATAACATAGGAAGGAACATAGTACATTTTTCTAGCTAGATTGAAACCTTTACTATTTTTTTACCTTTTAAATAATTATATGCCATTTCTTGTGAAAATGTTCTCATGAATGGTATTAACTTATTCCTAGAATAAACTTTAATGTGATAGATTATGCACACTTGTGTTTTGTTAGTCATTTCATCATTGTGAGCCATCTTTGTTCATACCATAGAAGTCATTCTGAAAGCAGACTCTTCTGGCACATGCTTCTGTAGGCACAGACACTTCTGTTGGGACTGAAGAAGCTGGAGATAGGAGTAGTTTTCAAGGAAACCATGTGAGCACTTTGAAGGAAAGTGTTTTGCTGCAATAATATATTGTACAAAGTACTTCTTTCAGATGTTTTTACCCAGTTCTAGTGCCTAATTGTGTGGTCAAAGTGTAGCTTGTCCAGGAAGAGAAAAGCAAAGTAATATGGTAAAAAAAACTATGTCAGTGAAGTACCTACAAGTTGAGATCCTACAAGTTGAAATTTTAAAGAAACATTTGCAAAATCTGATTTATTTTTCAGAATACATATTGCAATACCAAATCCACTATCCTTACCTCAAAATTAAAAGAATAATAATTTCTACATTGGCCTGGCCCTGGTGGCTTTTACGTATTTTCCAGAAAATTTATTTTTTACTGCAATGGTTAAAAATACTGCAGCAATGCCTTAAAAGCCATTTATTTACACTGACTGCAAAAGAATGAATTACACTGGTATTTCAGAAATAGCCTACCCATCTTGTTTATAATTCTTGTCCTGTTATCTTACATATTTCATATAATTTATTTTCTTCCCCATTACTTTTAATGGCATTTGGCATATAATTGTAATTAACTCTTAACTAAGGCCAGAACTACATATAATTAGTTAACCCAGGCAAAATCAGAGGAAGATATTTTTGGAGAACTCATAAAATTATCCTTAAAATAGCAAAATATTTTTAATATTTGTATAAATTTTACTGTATTGATATAATTATAACCATGATTATTATTGTATGGTGGATCTTTTTTATTTTTTATATAGTTTTATTATCCTACAGATTTACTGTGTTGGGTTTTATATTTTTGTTCACACTCCAATACAGACCTATGCAAAGCCATCTTTAATGATTCCCTTGATAGCTAACTTAGTCATTATGTAAATAGTATGATAATATTTTTTAAAAGTAGACATATTTAACATTTAAATTTATTAGAAAATAAATTAGTTCTTGTGTGAATTTCCAATGTAAGTTATCATCCTGATCCATAATTTTGATATGACTGTGCTGAAGATGCTCAGTAAACAGTATTTAAAAAAGCATGAAAACTGCCATAAAATGTGTTGGAAATTCTATTTGATATCTGTCAGCATGTGAATTTTAAACATTTAACAGCAGTAAGTAATGAGTTCTGTCCTTTATGTCTAAACAAACTCTGAAATGATATTTAATTTAATGAACATGGTATTTGAAATGTAAAAAATGTTGAAGAATAAATTCGGCTAGTTTCGTTTTCAAAAAGGTAGACCCTAGAATATATTCAAAGGGTATACAGCATATGCCTCACAAATATTTTCTGGTCTTTAAATAAAACAGGAAATTAAACAGAGTGCTTATTCTACATGCATGTTCTACAAATAAATAATCTTGTAATAATACTGTATATGTGTGATATTTTTGTACCAAATTATTTCCAAAGCAGATTGTATACTTTTCAAATAATTTTCTCAAAAATAATAAGATAGAAAACAAATAGGAAGGTAATTGCACTGTTTATGCTACTGGACACCAATACCCATCATCCCTGATCATGAATTATGTCAGGACTAGTGGAATTTGGAATTTAGCATCATCTGGAGAGCCAAAGATTCTTAACCCCTGTGATAAAAGAAAGAAAAAGATGGTTAAGTATTTTTAAAGGAGAAAGAATGTAGTATTTCACTGATTCCATTGAAAAAAGTTCATTGAAAAAATAGTGTTTGATTCTATTGGATATTATTTTAATTCAAGCACGTTATAGAGTACAGCAAAAATGCAGAATAACATTATTTATACAATACAATCATTGCAAGGCATTGTATGACATTACACAAATAATAATTATAGTGGCATTGTAAAAAAAGAAAATCTATATTTTTATTTTACTATCATTTTAGATTTCTCCTGCCTCATTTCAAGTAAAATATGTGACTAGGATGAGAGGAAAACTAGTTTTAACATAGGTGAAAGTGATATGTCCGTATAAGGATTTTTTCTGCACAGTTTGTTCTGCTATGATGTTGAGATAAGTGTACACACTGTTGTGGATATCCAGTTTCTTTGGGATTATCCTACCCCTACTGTGGGCTATGTACTAGTGTAGAATTTTGCAACTTTTGGTTAACTGCTACTCTGGAGAAATGCTGTGAAAATAATTTTGCAGAGTTTCTTTGGAATGATGAGGCAGGCAATTTTTTATATTGTTACTGTAATTCAATTCTCAGGGTAACCTCAGGGTTGTCAATGATTCAAGGCAACATAGAAGAACCATTTAAAATGCCTTTAAAAATTATATAATATAGAGCAGGGGTTGCCAACTCCTGGACTGCAACTCAGTACTGGGCTGCAGCCTCTTCTGAACTGGGCTGTGGAAGTAGCAGGCGAACATGCGCATATGCAGATCCATTTGTGCGAGCAAAAGGCTGCTGCTTGTACAAATGAAACTGCATGTGCGCACTTGTCCACTGCTTACAGGGAACCATCCCCTCTCCCACCACCACCACCAGTCCACAAAGCCAGAAAGGTTGGGGAACTTTGATGTGGAGTCAATATCATAACAACAATGCTTCAAGAAATACACAAAACTTAAACACAATTATTTAAATCACTCAGCAGATANTGATGTGGAGTCAATATCATAACAACAATGCTTCAAGAAATACACAAAACTTAAACACAATTATTTAAATCACTCAGTGATGAAAAGTATAAATTTTCAGCTTCTACTTTGTGCAGTCTTTTTGTTCCTGTTTTGTTTCTGAAGGGAAGGCACATTAGTAGATTGATTTCATTCTTCCATGTAGATTTGGATTCCTTGCTTTCCAGCTAATCTTTAGATCTTTGGCTGTGAACCTCCCTTAGGACAGAAGGTTCTATTATTCAGTGCAGACTCACAGCAAGCAAATTTGAGAGACTGAGCTAGCAGATGGCAGATAGATAGATCACTCAGTGATTCTGTGAGCAACTCCATCTGCTTGCCTGCTTTGCCTGATTTTGGGTAAAAGTTGTTCTTTTTTTTTATCAAAAATTCAATATTTACATACATAGTGTGTTGTGAGTTAATTTTATGAGTTTGCTTACAAGCAAATTTTATGTGACAGACTAAGCTAGCCAATGGCAGATAGATAGATTTCTGAATGAATCTGTAAGCAACTCAATCTGCCTGCCTGCTTTGCCTGATTTTGGGTAAAAATTGCTCTTTTTAATAAAAAAAATCAATATTTATACAAATGTTTATAATATTTACATATAAACCATTCCAGCCAATCTCATGACCACTAAGCCACACCCACAAATTAGGCCATGCCCACAGAACTGGTTAGTGGTTCCTGGTGTTTAAAATTATGAGTTTGGTGGTCCTTGAGGTCCAAAAGGTTGGCGACCCCTGCCTTAAAGAATGTCCACTTTGGTATCTTTTTCTTGGCCACAAAAAGCAAACATAGTGAAGGAAAAGGCAGGTCATTTTATACTGAGGAAGATGGTGGGTTGTTGCCTAGAAAGAGGGAGTTTACAGCATTTCTAAAAAGTTGCAGAGATATCAGAAGTAAAATTGGTGCTTGCTTAAATTTTGTCTGCCCTGGTTTAAACAATATATTTGAAAGAGAGCAAATAATACATATTGTACTGAATATTATCATTAGTGTTATACAATATTACATTTTTGTATATTGTTTCATAAATGTTACATTGTTACATAGACATATGAGCCGTGGTGGTGCAGTAGTTAAAATGCAGTATTTCAGGCTAATTCTGCTGACTGTCGACTGCCAGCTGTTTGGCAGTTTGAATTTCACCAGGCTCAAGGTTAACCTAGCCTTCCATCCTTTTGAGGTCTGTAAAATGAGGGCCCAGATTATTGGGGACAATATGCTGACTTGTAAACTGCTTAGAGAGGACTGTAAAGTAGTGCGTAATGTAAATGCTTCATGTAGTTTCTTTAGAGATTTCTCCCACCTTGATTTTAAAAAATAAGATGGCAATCCTCCCCTTAGACTCCATCAGTCACATTGAAAATGTTAGGATTTAAAAAGTCAAAATTGTGCATAAGATTGCAATTTGCACACTTAATGACATCGTTATCCATGAAAAGCAAATATTCATTACAAATATTAAACACATAATATTTTATTCAACTTGTACCAAGATGCCACAATACTTTAGAAGATGTAAGTTAATGTATTGGTGAATGGCTTAAATATCACAGCATGTTTTTTTTTTTAAAGGAATATATGAAAACTTGCACTTTAAACTAACTTAAAGTGCTGACACCCTATTGTGTACAGTTTGGTTTTTAAAAATAATATCAAATCTTTCCAGTTGTTATAGTAGTAAAAAGGATAGTGTGAAATTGATGCTGTTATAGTATAACAATAAGGACGTGACTCATGTATTTTATGTACACATGCATTCAACTGTAGTGACAAATGGTTTCATGCTGTGTGATTAAATGCATATTAGCGTTTGCCCTAGGCATTTGATTATTACCATCTTTACTTCATTACATTTCCACACTATATGGCTATATAATTTATAAGATAATATAGACATCACTTTGTTGCTGATAGAAATTATTCTGTTTTATGGATGGTGTCCTTTAATTTTGCCTTTCATGGATTATAAAATTGGTTAATATCTGCTGAAGTGAATCACTGGAGAAGCAAATAAAGATGTTGGCCCCAGGTCATCGTGTCATTTGTGATACTGGCAAAATCTTACTGGCTCATTTATCCCTGTACATGATTGATAATACCATGGGTTAAATGGAGAAAGCTTTGCTTCCATTAAAGGATCATCACGAGTGAAGACCTCCCACTTAAAAGTCAGGCATGATGAGATGACAAGAGTCTATCTACAGGTCAAATTAAATAACTTAAATAATTTAAGTGAAATGACAGTATAATTTGTCCATCCTGTGTTATTACCTTGACCCCTATCAGGCTTACTGCTTTACTTTCTAGTGCAGATTATTTAATATGTAATTTTTAATAACTGTTGTTCAAATATATGAAAACACACACAGTACTTATGGGTGTGGTAAAACATATTTTTATAAAGCATTTTCATTGTAAAATGAAAACTTCTACCATGAATTATTGCCTAAATTGAAAATCGGTAATAAAAGGGTATATTCAATGGCTATTTCAATGCAGTTATTTTAATTGTTTTTATTTTCTTTTGCTATATTCATGTAAAATGAAATATTGTAACAAGAAAATGATTGTCAAAAACTATAACAGGCATTTTCCTTTTAAAAATTATATATTTTACAGCTATATTAAAATGTTTTCTTTCATAATTGCCCTTTTATACAAAAATTATGCCAGTAATTCAAATAACTTACAGAAAAGCATTCTTTAGTGCAAACATAATCAAATAAATCTTTTATATAATATGAACAAAGGATACTGAATGTGCATATTTCACACCAATCCATTTTAACTTTTCTTTTATTTATTAGACATGTTTGCTATCCATTTCACTTTGAGGTAATTCTCTTTCAACTTGTTTGCAGTCAGAAGGCATTATTTCATTGTTTTGGAAAGTTCATAATGCATCTGACCAGTTTTATTTCTATTATTGTAACTTACTAAATGCTATAATTTTTTTCTATATAGGTACAAAACACTTCAGTCATATTTGATTAAAATCAGGTGAAAAATGCTTTATTTGTAAAACTAAATATATTTAACTATTGCAGAATATCGACATTAAATTTTTGAAATATTTTTGTAAATCAGGGATACAACAGACTATCAGCTCAGGGAAAGGTAAATGATTGATTTTCAGAATAAATATATTATTTCTAGATAAAGTTAGGTTAAGTAATCTAAAATATAGTTACTTTTTATGCTAAATTTTGTTTCCTGAGCAATTAATTTGTTTTAAAATATTTGCCCGGTTTTCATTCAAATATCTACGGCAACTAATAGTGGCTATGTTTGTACATCACACTGAGCTATAATTTGACTTGTTTGTGTTTGGCTTAATGCATTGCGTGAATGCAATTCTGGCAGTTTATAAAGTATGGTTTAGCATATTGTGTGAACCCATCAATTATACTTTAATCAGTATATCATAACTGAAGAAACTATGGCTGAACATGATGTATGAATTATTGCACTAAAACAAGTGCAATAATAATATTGACTACACATGTTATTTTATATTTACAGTCTTATGTTTCTTAAGTTTCTATGTACTGTGGCTATTGTACAATTTTGAATAGGTGGTAAGGTATCTTCTAAAACTGGTCATCATTTCAGGCTGATAAAGCATATAAAATCACGATTGATTTGATTATGGATATTTCTACCTCAAAAGTGCTAAATTCCACACAGAGCTTCAATGAGAAATTCATTTTTTCCTGTTTCTTCTGTAGTTTTGGTAAAGTTTCTCTTGTTTTCTGATCTTGATCCCTTGATCTCCCTCTACATTTTGTAAATCAAAGATGCCATACATCTTGTCACCATTTCCCAGTAGCTTTCTGAGGAATGGCTTTGGTTTAGATAAATTACATGGCTGCTTTGGGAAGGGATGGTTTTTTTCTTTACTTGAAAACCGCACAAACATAAGAAATGAAAAACAGTAAAAGGACCAAAGGGCATTAACTCTCAGTTTTAGTATATGCCAATTGGTCAGCAGGAAGGAGTACTGGCTCAGTGTTGTTTATATATGGAGGCAGAACAAGAAACAATGAATGGAAAAGAGAAACTAACCTAGTAATAAGGAGAAATTCTCTGATAGAACAATTAATTAGTGGAATGGCTTGCCTTCAGAAGTTGTGGATGCTCCATCACTGGAGGTTATTAAAAAGAGATTTGTCTGAAATGGTATAGGGTTTCCTGCTTGAGAAGGGAGTTGGACCAGAAGACTTCCAAAGTCCCTTCCAAATCTTTTATTCTATTAAATATTCTGTTCTGTTAAAATCTGAGACATGAAAACAACTTCTAAATAGTATATGTGATTGAGTTCTCATTAATTGACATCTATGTTGATGAAAATTGTACTGTTTTGTGTATGCAGTATCTAATCTGAGTTGGTCACCGGGACCAAAGTTGTTTTCTTCCTTTTGGGCTTGTGCTGGAGTCCATCCTCAGGAAATTTCTCTCTCTCCAGTATGTGTCTAGAATCTTGTGCTCAGTGCTCTGGAAAGTTCAGGTATTGTATCACCTGAAAAACAAGAAGTAAAATCTTAATAAGTATTTAGTACTTGTTGATGGAACACTTGTCATGGTGTTGGGTTTGGAGTCTGGCAAGTTGGTCTTCAAATTAGAGGCACATTTGCCCCAAACTCAGGTTTTTAGTGTGGGTTGATGTATATTTGTTACAATCCACATACTTCATTGTCACCCAGGATCTGTTTCTACTTTCCTTTCACATAAATCTCACTCAAATATATGCTTTTTTTTCTCTGTCCACTTTTATATGAGAAGCCTCAGCATTCAAAGTCAAATGCAGTTTTGCTCTGAATTGGACGCATTAGTTAATGCCATTCAAAGTTTGAAATCAAGGGGACATCAAGAGCTTCCCTTCTTCCCTGCTTGTATTTTTTCTGCACCAACTAATCCAGGAGTGGTGGACTTGGTCAAACATTGGCCCTAATAATACTAAAATTTAATTTAGTAATTAAAATTTTTTTTTGGATTCCATAGGTTAAATGGATGAAGATTTAGATAAAGAAATAGTGGCATATTCCTTACAAAACTCCTCAGAAGCATTGCTTTCGATTCAGTTACTAGATTTCAAAACAACATTTCTGGAGGCAGTAGAAGAGTTGCGTATGAAAAGGGTAGGTGCATTTATTATATATGTTTAGTTTTTGAATTATTTTCAAATGTTAATGCCATAAAATCAACAAGTTGAAATAGCCAATAAGATATATTAAAACAACTTACAATAACTCCTTTCCTAACCATCTCAAACTATTGGAAACCTAAATCAAACAGTAGTCAATGGCAGAAAGGTGTTACGAATTCTCTTCTATGTTCTTCATATTCAAACATGGTATATAGTATCCAGCTTAAGTTGTTGCAAGTGTCACATGATTATTAGTCAGGTGGGTCTATGACTATTCCCCATGGCCAACTCCCCATGGCCAACTTGCCACAGCAACTTGCCTCCACAGGACAACTTGCCATGGCTAATTCACTACGGGATAATTCAATGTAGGACAAGAGTTATACTAATATTAAAGAAATGGTAGAATAAAATCATGAAAGAAAGAATGCAAAAGGGACAGAATGAAATGTGAATGATAAAAATTAAAATAATTTTTATTTATTTTAAATAATTGAATTGTTAAATTGTCCTGCGACAAGTTGGCCACGGTGAGTCGGCTGCAGCAAGTTGTTCCATTCCACAGCCAGGAGGCTACTATACTATAGTTTTTTTCATATATAGAAACAGAAATCTGAAATGAGTCAATAATAAGGAAAATGAACAGTATTAAGGTATGTTGTTTAGTGTAAATTTATTCAGTTAGATACTGTATCAGATAAAATGACTTGCTTCCATATGGCACTTATAACAATTTAAAATTAAAATTCCTATTGCAGTAGCTGTTTACTCCTGAATATGAAGAACACAGAAAAAGCATTGAAATATTTTGTAACTCCTCTCTGAATAGGAGAGAACTTAAGATCACTCACAAGTGTTCCAGATAGTTGCTCTCCATGAGGAGACTGCAACGCATTGGTTTTTAGCGCTCTGGGAGATGAGGGAATAGCTGTTTTGCTCAAATCATTTTCAGAGTTTTTAAATTCACATATTTCTTTGCTAATCATTTTCAAAAAATTGCTCATTAGTTGATTTTCAGCTATTAGGAACTTTTGGGTCAGCATTTTTTATATTTCCAGATGAGTTTCCTTCAATCCTTAGTGAAAGAAGTTTTAAATAAAAGTTAACTGTCCATAAATGACTTAACTATCTATGAAAATTCTCAGTCATCCAGGTCATGGTTGTCCCAAAGATGCTTTTTGGAAATATTATATTGGATTTACCAAGAACATTTGTTGAAGTATTGAATTTTGTGAGAAGGGATAAAGAAAAATAAAATAAAAATAAAAATCTGGAACATTATTAGAAAGGACTAAAGATCAAGATTGTTAAAAGTAAAAAAGAAGGAATATTTATTTTATTTGATCAGTGTTAAAATAGTTTATGTTATTATATTTGATAACCATTAAGGGACTTTTGCAGACCTCAGGACATAAACAATGAGGTCTTATGGAATTGGTTACAGATAAGAGATGGGCTATGACAAGAAAAGAATATTTCTTTTATTTTAGAGGTGATAAGTTACTAAAATAGTTTTGACTTCTTGGGAAAAAGGGAGAAGTAGTTTCTCTTTATATGTTTCCTTTTTTTTACTATATTCTTATTTTTTCCTTTTCTATTTTTCTTTCTTTCTTTTTCTTTTTGTACCTTGTATTTTCAGTTAGTTTTTATTCTTGTAAATTATAATCTTTACATATTAAAGTATATTTTAAAAAGGATAACAATTTTTTCACTATCATTCTGGCTTCTTATTTGGCAGTCTTTCATTAAATTATTATTTGGTTTTATGTCTTGAGTTGAAACCAATCTCAGTTTACTTACTATTGTTCATTAGTCAGCCTTGACCTCAACATGGATTTGTTAATTTTCATAGATGAGAAAAAACTGTTGACATATATGGTTGCCTTCAAAAATTGCTAATATCCTTGTGGAGCCACTGAATAACTTACAGAATCTGTCTCAGGAAAGAAACTGGTTGAAATCTGGAATGAAGTCATGATATCACAGTAAAGCTTCACTAAATCAATCTGCATTTCCTCTACCACATTGCTGATTTTCCCTTGTTACTACATAAAAAAAATAGAAATGAACTGCATATGATTCATTTCCTGCACACATATATTAATGTTACCATTTTAACATGCAAAACATTCATGAGAAGGCTGTGGAAATATTTACAGACTCCTCACATCCTGGACATAAACTGTTTCAACTCCTACCCTCAAAATGATGTTATAGAGCACTGCACACCAGAACAACT